>JASFDH010000252.1:0-29410 GCA_036937195.1 Nidularia pulvinata | reverse complement strand
TTGGCCAACAGAAATACTCGTGGGAAAAACTTCGGAGATGTGTTTTTCGACGTATTTTGCCATCCTGAGCTCAGATCTGAAGTCAGTTCGTCCAAATTTTTCTTGGTTCCCGAGATATCAAATTGGAGGACTTTGCTTGTCCGCGACTGTGCCTCAACTATACGTTATTTCCTGTGTAATGGCCCCGATTCCCCCCATATGAGTGTTCCGTTCGCGAGTTTGAAAGAGTGCTAAGTCGGCGCTGAGCAGGGCATTGTCGCCCTCTCCCGAGGCATATCGCATCTGAAATGGTTCTACACTCGCCTGGGAAGCAGTTGCACTGCGCGCTGCCAACCCCCCATCAGTAGCATCCTTGTCCCCCCGCAAATACCTGCCCTGGCTCGTCTAACCCCGTCACTTACTGCTGAAGCCCCATCGAATCGGCCTTTCGAGCTCCTGAACCTGATAGCGTCCTCATCTCCACTGCACCGCCCGCCCCATCTATAACGCGTCCTGCTCTTCACAGGGGAGCACTTAGCATCCTCCGCGCGCGACTGCACCCCCACAATCTTCGGACTACGAGAGCGCGTCTAGGTCACCACTGTGGGACACCAGTCCTCATGAGCGAGCGTGAGGTTTGGCGGAGCAGAGGGCTCGGGAGTCCGATGTGGATCTAGCGAATTGGTGGCTCTTGTTGGTTTGAGTAGCTGGATTCCGCTGGGCATGAAGACACTCTCCCGGTGCACACATACACCTCATGTTCTCCGCTGGCGGCTCCAGCTCTCTTCGTCCGCGCTGCGCGATTCTTCGTCCAGTGCCGGCCTTGATGCCAGCACCACTGTCTCAACCGTCACCTAACCTCTCATGCTATCAATGTAACACGCCCTCGCGCTCACATCCGACTCCCCTTCTCACATCACACCTTTAGCTCCCTAAGCCCTCACCCAGAGCACCTCGCTCTCGCATGCCACCAACGTGACCGGTACCGCCATCTTGCACCCGCCGTCTCCCCGTCCCCGCTCACCAAGCACCTCTTCGTCACATTCGGCGCCGACCCACCCTTCACGCCCCGCTCTCCTCGCTCACATCCGCTGCCTCCATAGCCTCCACAGTGCCACTATCACCTCCACCAAGTTGCCGCGCGTCTCCACGCCCCCGCTCTCCTTGCTCACTCTTCCGCCTCCTACGAGCCATCGCGGCCTACACCGAGCCACCGCAGCCTACACCGAGCTGTCACGCCTTCATTGAACCACAGCCATACCACCGCCACCTTCCGCCTCAAGGAGCGTGCTCGCCTTCCAGCTGTCATGCCACGCAGCCACGGATGCGGGGCACACTTCGTGCCTTTGGACGATCTGGAGGCGTATGGGGAAAGGGTGGACTAAGGAGCAAGTGTGCATGCACAACGAAGCTTTAGATGTTCGAGTGGAATCGTTAGCGCAGGTGGACGATCTGCACGCGCTGGATGCTGCTGGCTGGATTGACAAGCGCTCCAGCTAGTTGCATGTGCGCTCGTGCTGGAACTACGTGCGCTGGCAGCGGTTGGCCTCAGTGTACATATGTGCTGGGCCTCGCTTGTGCCACGCCGGCGCCGGTTGATGACATATTGACGTGCATTGGCCAGACCCTGCAAGTGCCCGTACCTCTCACTCGTCATTCATCTCCAGCCATCTGCATAGATTCTTCTTCTGCCACGACGCCTTGCGCCTTGTCTGCACGAGCGAGCAAGCAGAGAGGAGAGTGGCCCGCCTCAACAGCGAATATGGGTAACAGATCTGCTCCGCCTTATCACTGCTGTTATTTGTCATCGCGCTCGACGTTAAGCTCTTGGAATTTACAAAGTAGCCACTGCCTGCCAACAACGATGCGGCTCGGCTTATCGTTATCCTCCTCATTTCGGCGTTTGTGGGCTTTGCATGCAGGGGCACGCTGTCCTTCACGGACGACCTCTTGCCACTATTGGACGCACAATCTGAAGAAAAACAACATATTATGTCCTTGGCTAATCAGGTGTCTATGGTATGCTCCGACGCTTCTGGGCCGACGTGGCTCGAGTCATGCAGTTTGCAGAGGTTCATATCTACCTTACTTCGTCTCCCTCATTCATACCTTGCCAGGGTATCTGATACTTTTGCTGTGACATTTGTAGGAATATGATCTGGATGTGTGGCTTGCTTCGGCAGATGCTATCGATATATAAACTCCTCCATCTTCACCCCTCCCGGATGCACTTAAGTCGATCCTACACACCTCCCAACACATTCCCATCCCTCCACCTCGCGTCCCCCACGCACGGCT
Organism: Nidularia pulvinata; assembly: GCA_036937195.1. Lineage (NCBI taxonomy): Eukaryota > Fungi > Basidiomycota > Agaricomycetes > Agaricales > Nidulariaceae > Nidularia > Nidularia pulvinata. The sequence continues at coordinate 27,133 of JASFDH010000252.1, read as the reverse complement.
CTCCTCACCCATCTATACCTTCTCTCCTTCCAATGTCAACTCCGACGCCCCCGTTCTCCCCGTTCCCGCCCCGCCAGCACAAGACAAATGGAACCTCACCCTCGGCCTCGTACAGACCACCTTCCACAACATGTACCGCCCCGTCTTAATTCATTTCTCATATGTCATTCTAGTCATGGTGTCGGGCCCATTGACGCTTATGTGAAGAAGATAGATTTAAAGAGCTGTAAGAGTACATTTTGTGCTCAAGAGGTTTTAAAGCAGCCCTGACATTATTGAACCGTTTATGAATGAAGCAACGCACTCTATAGTACTCATTCAAGTGAGTGTAACGGATTGAATCTACTAGTATACCTAGTAAGAATAACGCAGTGAAATGTCTGAAAGTATTCACCTCAGACAAGGGTAAATATGTTCTGGTCACAAACGGTACTGACATAGTTGATTATTGTTTAAAATATGAATTACTGTGTGAAACGTGACTCACTCATTGTCCGACCCAGTCCAAATAAGTGCATGCATTTGAAGGAGTATTTTATTCAAACACTATCATTCACGAATATTCTGTCTGCATATCTACTGCATATGGTTCGGAAATCGAATCCGATTAGCTCAAAAATGAGTATATTGGAAATATTTTGTAGCTATTTATACATTATCGAGCAAACAAGATGACTTCGTTTCAAACTCACCTACGTATTTATTACGAGAGAAACACTGCGTTCGACGTTCATATGTAAGTTCATATTCTAAATACTTGACAAATTTGTTGGTACGGTTTGTGGCAGGACCAGATTGTCCCTTGTCAGGGGTAGTTGTAAGTGAAAATAGTAAGGGTATCGTAAGTGAAGACATATATAGTATCCGATACAACTTAGTTATCAACGATTTTCAGAATGCTCTAAACGGAGGCATTTTTGTGTAAATTCAAGCAGAAAGCAAAAGTAGAAGGTGAGAACCACCACTAGGTGTCATGAGAGTGGGATTCGAACCCGCACTAGATGTAACAGACAGAAATTGTCCTGATCCTGGACTTGCGCCTTAGACCCTTCGGCCATCTCGCTATGGTGTCTAGGGAGGAACATGAACGTCCTTCTATGGAGGAGTAATCTTTCGACATCTGTAACAGCCCAAGAATGAAGGGGTTGCACAGAAAGCGAAGTCGTAAGAAATAGTAAGTACTGAAGAAGCTTCTGCGAAACTGGAAGTGATCGTCCAGTAGCGATTTCAAGAAGGACAAGAAAGCATGGAGCGAAAAAAAGAGATAGATGCATCTATATTGTCGATTGGTCCAGGGTGAGCATATCGATATCCAGTTTCCAGTGTCTACGATGAGCTCTGAGGGGTCTGGTGATTGAAAAATGGACCACAGGACGATCGAGTTCGAATGAGCCTATTGGATGCGCAGCGGAGTCATAGGTGTCATTAGCGGATCCTTTTGGGTATCGCGGCCACTGCTGGTACCTGAATATTTTTGCAAAAGGAGGAATTGGTGTAGACTGCATGAAAATTATGATAGCATTCTGAGAGAATCATTTTCCATCGTGGAGAATCCAAGATTACCATAAGAGGAAGTATCCATGGGTTCTGACATTATTCTCCTTATCATTTTCCATAAATTGTTCTGTTGTCTAAATTTACTCTATCGTTCATGCATTCTCCCATAATTCTCCCACTTGCAGAATAATCAGGTGCCAGCAGCGGATATGCCATTCGGGGGAAATGAGCCTGAAGATGGAATAGCCTCAATATTGAGCCTTTGGATGCGTTGGGCAGTGGATATCACGATAAGTAAGTGTGCCATGCGAAGATGGAAAGCAGAAGACACAAGATAGATACTTCGCCCAGGCCCTTGAGTCGTATGAGCTGATAACGACTTCTTACCAGGCCCAAGGACGTATGGTGTGCCAAAAATTAGAATCAGGTCTATCTTGGTCCTCTTCATGCTCCGTTGCCCGTGGGTTATCGTGGATAGAGGAAGGCAGGAAAGGAGGAGTCGGCGCCAATACAGCTAAAATTAGTGATCACACGAGCAGAATAGCAAACCATTCGGCATGTATGGAAAACCAAACTCCGATCGTCCCGTTCTCCCTCCCTTCCTCCTCCCTCGTCGTGCATCTCCTTGTTTGAGTCGTTATCGCTACTGCTATCCGTCATCGCATTCGACATTAAGCACTTGGAATTCAATAAGCAGCCGCTGTCTGCCACCTGTGATGCGGTCCGTGCTGATTGCTGTCCTTCTCGTCCCGAGGTTCGTGGGCTTTGCGCATGGGGGCACGTTGCCCCTCGCTGATAACCCCATACCGCCATTGGACGTACAACCTGAAGAACAACAACACTTTCTGTCCTCGGCTCACACAGGCGCGTATGGTACGCTCCGGCGCTTCTCGGCAGACGTAGCTCGAGTCATGCAGTTTGCAGAGGTTCGTATCTATCTTACTTCGTCTCCCTCATTCATACCTTGTCAGGGTATCTGATACTTTTGCTGTGGCGTTTGTAGGAATATGATCTAGACGTGTGGCATGTCTCGCCAGAAACTATCGACATCTACGCCCCTCCATCTTCTTCCCCCCTCCCGGACCCACTCCAATCCATCTCACATACCTCCCAACGCATCCCCATCCCTCCACCTCGTCTCCCCCGCGCACGGGTCTCCTCGCCCATCTATACCTCGTCTCCCTCCACCGCCGATTCCGACTCCCCAGTCCCCCCAGTCCCTGCCCCGCCACCACAGGACAAATGGAACCTCACCCTCGGTCTCGCGCAGACCACCTTCCACAACACGTACCACCCTCTCTTCGAGATCGACGCATTTATACATGCGCTGGCGGCGATGTATCCCAATAGGACGCGGGTGGTAAGTGTGGGGCATAGTGCACTGGGGAGGGAGATGTGGGCGCTGAGTGTGGGGGAGTTTGGGGAGGAGGGAAACGTTACGAGGAAGAGCGTTAAGATAGTGGAGGAAATGGTGGCGGAGGTGGAGGAGGAGAAGGCTCGGGATGTAGAGCAGGGAGCAGAGGAAGAAGAAGACCGGGAAATGCAGAAGAAAAAGAGCAAGAGCAAGAAGAACAAGAAGAAGGGCGGGAACAAGAAGAACCCCAAGCCCGACCCTAGCGCGAAGCTCGGATTCGTCATCGTCGGTGCGCAGCATGCGCGTGAGGTGAGTTGCGTTTCGTTCATTTTTGTTCAACTCTCGTTTTTGCGTGGTTTTGGTATCTTTTCGCGCTCATTTTCATGCTTCTTATGCTTTTATTCTATGGGAACGTGGTTGAGGATATCTATTTTCTTTCCATCCACCCTTCTTTAGCCAACTATGGGAGGGGGTCTCCATTGTTCCCTGGTTCCGCACCAATTACTTCCTTCCTTTGAGCGGAGGGCTGTGGTTCTCGGGAGTGCCGTCTTGCGACAGGGTGCTTGGTTCACGGTGGGCGACGTGGTACAGGCGGGATGTCGTATGTGGCGACAGGGTGCTTGGTTCGATGCTTTCTTGGGAATGCCGTGTGGCGCGACATGACGTTGGGTTAGCGACAGGGTGCTTGGTCCGCTGAAGGTGGCGTGGCGCACTACGAGTGCCATGGTTTACAGTGAGTGTCATGGCTGGGCGGGTGACATCGTTCAGTGCATGTGTATGTCGTATCGGAGCGCCTGTCGTGACTTGCAGCAGGGTACATGGCTCGGGACAGGGCTCGTAGCTCGTGGCCGGCAGCCCGTAGCCCGTAGCTTACAGCTGGCATCGTAATGACAGCAGGTGTTGTAATGGCAGCGTGCATCGTGGCGTACGGCGAACTTCGTGATATGGTATTATGACTCGCAGTGGGTGCCATGCCATGTCGTTTCCCGTGTGCCGATGCCTTTTTCCGTTGGTTCTGGTGACATTCGTTCGTTGGTCTATTGCTGGTTCGACGTTGGTTGAGCGTTGGTTCCCTGGTTCATTTCGGCATTGATGCTCCTACCGTTTCCTTCGGCTGCCCGCACTCTGGGTCGCTGTATGGATCCCTGCTATAGCCAGCTTTCCCAAAGGCAGCATCGCCGTAATACGCTCTTTCACCGAGCCTAGGTGTGGTCCTGTTCCCCAGCCTAGGTCCTTCGCGGCCCCGAGGGATAGCTGTATGCCTTCGTGTCGGGATTCCATTCCCCACCTCCGTCGTACTTGCACCTACACCGTTCAGGGCTTTGTACATTCCACCCTGGTTCGTTCGTGGGATGCGGCCCTGTGGTTCGGTGTTGGTCTTAGCGGGGGAGCGCAACTCGAGGATGTTGTGCTGAAGCAGCGTGATAAAGGGATCCCGCGCGAGACGTATGGCTCGAGAGTATCTTGCCCATCGTAACGATGTGCTGCTACTGGAGCATGCCAATGCGTACAGGGTTGCTGCCGAGTGTGCTCAAGCAGGATGGGGCCTACTGGGGCGAGGAACTTCCAGGCCGCTCTCTCACTATCGATGACAGTGCTACCGCAGTGCATGCGTTAAGATGTAGAGTAGGAGAGGGTGGTCGAGTAGATTGAGTCCATCTTCTCTGACTTGCATCCCTATGTCTGGTTTCCCCTACTTACTGTCTAGCCTTTCATTCTTCCCACCCCCTTGACACATTCAACTTCTTTCATTTCTTTGTCTTCTTTCCTTCCTTTATCCGGCTCCTTCTTCCTTCTTCCCCCTTCTTTCCTTCTCTCGTTGCCTCCTTCCCCCCCTCTCTCATGCCTTTCGTAATTCCCTTTTCTCTCAACAGTGGATAGCAACCGCGACCTCACTCTACCTTGCGCATACGCTCCTCGCCGATCCCTCTGAGGAACACTCGCTCAACAAGTTACTAGAAGTCTATGTGAGTCCCTCCTGTTGTATCTCGCCCCTCTCAGGGTCTGTGTATCGTTTTTTTCCACGCTGTACGCTTCGCTTTTCTGGAGATGCACGTCTCATCTACTGGTTACTGCGTTGCGCGTTCCTTCAGACTTCGTTTTAACTATTCTTCCTGTCTCCTTTGCTTTTCCTCCTATACATTATGTCGTCGCTCCGTTCTGCCGCCCTTTGTCGATTCCGTCTTTCTCCTTTTTCTGGCATTCGCTGTTGTTATACCCAACTTCACGGTTCCTTATGGCGATGTTTCATTGGTCACTGCCTAATTTCCTTTTTCTGTTTTCCCCACACCTGTTTCTCCCTGCTTCTATCGCGAAATATGAATCTAATGCTTACGATGCTGCTCGTTATCTAGGACTTCCACTTCATCCCCGTACCCAATCCGGACGGATACGACTATACCTGGGAGGCAGATCGTTTTTGGTGTGTTTATTTCCCGTGTATTTCCTCTTTCGGTCATGTCGGAGATGAGTTGTCTGCTTGTCGCTCGTGATATTTCGTGGTATCGCTGGCATTGTTAGCTATCGTGCTCTACTGCTGCATGTCTGCCCCTGTGTGTTCCATTCGGACGAGGGACGGCAGTGGACTGAGCTCGTTCAGTACTTCAATGCCTCCCTGTTTGAACGACCGTCTTCGCAGGAGGAAGATGATTCCTGATTGAGTCTGTGGTTGTACCCTTGGTAGTCCTGCTAGAGACGTTGCTACCATCTACGGGTTCGAGTGAGCTGGCGGAGCAGAGCTCCTATTGTACCATTACTGTGATGTCTGCGTTTGTTTCGGTTACTTATCTATCTCTATTCCTCCGTTCTTTTTTCTGCTAGTGGGCGATGCACCCTACCCGTCTTTCTTAGTTCTGAAATCATCTGCACCTCGTCCACTCGCGTTCTTTCATGCTAACAGCCAGCTCGCAGGTACAAAAATCGACAAAATTTTGGCCCGAAGACAAAATGCGTAGGCCTTGACATGAACAGGTTCATCTTTCTCAGCCTTCTTATCAACTATTTTCTCAGTATTATCTCTTGATAGGAATTGGGTATGCCCCTTCCGCCTCAGCCCATATGCACGCTACTGAATGCTGTGACAGGGATACAAATGGAAGCCGGCCGCTGGGGACGTGGGGTCATTCATTCCTTCGTCATCCGCTTCCAGCTTCAGCACAACCTCTGCAAACTCTTCAACTTCGTCCAATTCTAACTCATCTAAATCCTGCGCCTCTAAGCACAGCCACAAATCCAAAGTCAAGAAACCTAAGAAATCGAAAAAGAAGCCGACAACTCCGGTAGATCCCTGTTCTCACTGGTATCCTGGCGCGCGCGCCTTTGAGGCTCCTGAAACCAACAATATTGCCAACTTCGTAGGGTCTCTTTGGAACGAGCAGGTGGTGGGGTTCTTGGACTTGAGAAGTTATGGACAAATGCGTGAGTTGCCTGTTTTTCAACTCGCTCCTAGGTGCTACTGGTGCTCGAATGATTAGCGTTGAGACCATTCGTTGCCTACTTTCCTTAAACATTTCATTTACTGTTCTTCTGGTGCAAATGTACGGGGTAGTATTTCTCAGTTTCCGTTGCCGTTCTTTCCCTTTCCTTCGACTGTTGCTGTCCTGTTACTCCGATCTGACATCTTTCAATCGTGCAGTATCTGCTCCCTACTCATTTTCGTGCAAGCGCATACCAAAGGACGCAGAAGATCAGATGGAGGCGGCGCTAGGTGCGACCCAAGCGCTCAAAATGGTTCATGGAACTTCATTCAAGGTGGGTTTTCCCTGCTCTCTTATGCAACCACTTCTACTTTTTCTGTGCTCTTCCACTATTATATATAGCTTATTCCGATGCCCTTGTCAAACCTCCCTTCTGCATGTCTTTCCTGCTATGCTCTTCGTCTTGTATCCACTTTCTATCTTTTTTTTCTTCCTCCTCCCATCTTAGCATCACGTGGCGCATCTCTATTCGAACACCTATCCCTTATTGCACCAATGCTGACCTCCGATATTGAATAAAAAGACAGGGATGTTATGCTCCATGCTCTACCGTGCCCCTGGCAACATCCTTGATTGGATGTACTCACGCGCGGGGATCAAATACAGCTACGTGGCGCACTTAAGAGATACAGGGACTGTGCGTGTCTTCCTCGTCCCTCCAAGTGATCGTCACTCATGATTATATATCTTCGTGCAGTATGGATTTTCTCTTCCAGAAAGATGGATACGTCCAGTTGGAGAAGAAACCGCAAATATGGTGGCTTACATTACCAAATTTGTAGCAAAAAAGATGAATCGTGCGTATTCTCATTTGCTTTAATGTAGTTATCCAACTTTGTTGACTAAATATCTTCACAGGATCGTTATGAGCCTTTGGCTTTATTTAGGTAAAATCTGTTGTACGTCTATACCACATACATGCTCCGTTTGCATATGTATATGTTACTTTTCGTTTTGTGGAGTATCTGTTGTGTTCTCGCCAAGGGTAAGAAAACCATCTGTTATGTACGTGTAAAGCATCAAGAATGTAGGGAAACTTATGCTTTTCAGCTCCAACCTCGAGCTTGATTTCATCCATTGAATCTAGTTCATAGACTCTTTCGATGATTCTTCTGTGGCTGAGATGTGGTCGTCACGATACCTCATACTTCTATATTTTCGGTGCAAGATCCAATTCCTCTATCTCTCATAGGCTTGATGTTCCTGATATGATTCTACCCCTGAACAACCCCACAATTTTGTGGGTTTGGTATTAAGATACAATTAGTGAACATGTGTAACTACAGAACTGTAAAGCATGCTTGTTGTGCCTGTAAGTACAGGAAACTGCAAGTATAGCTAGTAGAGATTGTAATGATGGAGTCACTATCATAAAACAGTGACTGGTACAGTTGACCTGCTCATAATGCATAACGCCGGTAGCCGCCCTTTACTGATGCATTATGAGAAATATGCAGAACGAATATAGTGTGACATGTGTGATGTACGTGACATTGCCTACCCCCTGGTATGCCCCAGAACCTGTCCAATGCCGTCTGCTTTGCACTGTTCATCTCTGCCCTCCTTAAATGGATCCTGAACTGTCTCAGATGACTCGAGATGTCTAGGGATGTCTCTGGTGGTCCATGATCAATGCAAAGCTGCTCCATTCACTCACACATATTGATCATCTCTCCAATCATCAGTGTTGGATTGCCATTCATCTCTTCTTCACCCTTGGAATCAGAATCAACCTCAATGACCTCACCATTTTTGACAGCCATCTTGTGATGGACTTGCTGAACAATCTCAGTGTCACCCCTGTCAAATTTATATGCCAATTCCCCAACTGCTTGTTCATCAACTGGATTAATGTTACATCTGCAATCTTTCCCAACATCTTCCAACACTTTCTGACTCTATGATATGATTTCCTGCTATGCTTCCAATAACTTCTGTCTGTTTTCATTCATCATTAATCTCCAAACTATTGTTTTTATTATTTGATGCTCACAATACAATTACTGTTTCCAAGTATGTTTCTGCTCAGTTACACTTCTGCTCTCATTTCCACTACACCTATTATGTGTCAAGGACTTTTATTATTCCTTGTATCCATAGTATTGCTACTTCCACTTTTACTATTACAATTAGCAATACTCATATTTAAGTAGCTCACATCTGTACCATAATCTCCAATCTGAATATCAACTAAGATTACCCCTAGTCTCTCTGATTCACTTCTGACCTTCCAACTCTCTTCCAACTTGTTTTCTAGTTAACTTATGTTGACTAGTCTTATCTCGCTCTTGACACTAGACTTGGATTCTAGTCATCAAAATCTTGTTCATCTCTGACACACTTCCAACACTGGTAATTATCTTCTGATGTGTGGATCATTTACTAAGTTAGAACCCACAAGAACTGGAAGGGTGCAGCACATAAGCTGAAGCCAATGGTTCTTACCTATAGTGTTACAGTCAGAAATCCTTCTGACATTACTTCCAACATTTCTCTGACATAGCACTATCATAACCTGTGACCTCTAGTTCCTATATTCACCTTTTGGAATGAAACTTGACAATTAAGCATCTCCTTGATTGTCAAGGGTGCTCTGATTATATGATTTTGGCTCTTCAAATCACAAACAGAAGCCATCAAATTCTTTTTGAGTGCCAAGAGCTGAGGTGGAGAAGTAGCAGTGCAGGACTGAGTAGTGGTTATGGCAGCAGAATTGTGAGTCTTCTTCATGAATTGATCAAGCCCTTTTAGTGCTTGCTTGATATTGTTTTCAGCATCCATGACAACCTTGAGCACAGGATCCCAGTCCTTGCTCACATATTGATTGTGAAGGAGATCCTGCAGCCACTTTTCTGCCTGCAGCAGAGTAATGCCACCCTCTGTTGCAAACTCATGGACAATATCCCAAGCCTTTGGATTTGTTATCAGAGTCCTGTGAGTGATGATGTGGGAAGTGAGTTTGGGTTTGGCAGTCAGGGGCTGGATTTTCATGTGGTTCCAGCATTGTGTAATTGTTTCTGGTGTAACCACATTCCAAGCCCGATTAGCTATCATCATAGACTCATTCAGCTGGACCTTGTATATGTCATGGGCTCCTGCCTCATCCAGGCTGATGGCACAAATACAGAAAGTACAACAATAATGTGCCTTGAAGCAGCATATGATCCCAACATCACAAGGTTGAATGTGGGAGGTCAAATTGGGCTTGAAAAATTCAAGCTGGATATTTTTAGGCTTGTAGGATATGTTGTAGCCTGAGAAATTGTCTATGAGTAGGCAAATATACTGTTTCTCTCTTCCTTTTTGGATGTTGAGAGCCCTGACCCACCTGTCAAATGAGAATTAGTTATGGATTTGTAGAAACTGTAAGACTTCTAATCTCACTCACTCATCAAAAATATCCATAGTCATCCATGCCTTCTTACTGTTATGATAATTAAATCCATGTGACTGTGGTGTTTTTCTGTTGAAGCAACATGGTTTAGCAGACTTCCTGATGAAGAGAAGTGGGAGTTTTTTGCACCCACCTGCATTGCAGGAAATGCCAATTGTGATCTGAAACTTACTGCTCTTTTTGCCACTCATCTGTGCAGTTGCAAGACCACAATCTGAAGGGGCACTGAATTCACATTAATGGATGAATTTCATAGAGAAAATTAAGACAATACATACAAAGCAAAGAAGCTTGTCTCATCAAATTAAATCTGTCTTTTGGTGTGAATTTCTCCAGAATTTTTTGAACACAAAGATGCTCCTTCTCCACTGCTGCTGGATCAACAGATCCTGCTTCTCCATGTCTCTTGTGCTCTTTGATCTTATAAGCTTTGCAAAAGGATAGGAGCCAACCATCACCCTCAAGCCTCTCATCCAATGGAACATTGAAGTGATCCTCAAATCTAGGACACTTAGGGTCTGTCCTGTAACAAAAATGTGGGCACATTTTCATTTTGATTGCAACTGCATTATTCCCACTACACAAATATAGTACCTTTGTCACAGCTTGTCACCTTGCCTGATTATCTTGCTCTTGCTTGTCCCTCCTCATGTCTTCAGCATGTATTGTCAATATTGGCTATTCTGAACACAAATATGTAAGGTGTGAGCAGTATACCATGCATGTGTGGCTTTTTGAGTAATTAATTGTGCATGTAGGCACAGTTTTAAACTGATTGCCACTCTTCTTTTTGTTTGTTATCTTTCCCATCTTCTCCCTTCTCCTCATTGTATCTAACCCATACCATGGCCCCCTCAGCACACTGGACTGCTTGCATTCATTGATTTCCTCATTGCTCACAAAGCAGAGGCTGGTGATGGTGCCAACTTTAAGGCAGCAATCTTCCAGAAGGCAGCAAAACACCTGGCTCCTTTGCTTGAATGTGGGGTTGTCAAGAACATGAAATCATGTGGTAACAAATACTGTGCAGTGCATCATATATCTGTACCTTACTGTGTTGTTTATGCTGATTCCACCCAGTTCTGCAAGCTTTACTGTGTTATTCGTGTGATCCAGTCCATTTCAGGGTGGTCTCAGGACAACAATACTGGTGCTTCCATCAATATCCACATGAGCTCATCCTGGGATGACTATGTCAAGGTACACCCTGAAGCCAAGCCCTTCTGCAACAAGGGCTGGCTGTACTTTTTGTCATATCCCTATATAGTGCAGTGCGCACCATCTCTGGGCTGCTCACAATCAATCCTGATGCTTTCCTGACTTCCTGCTCATCTCTGGTGTTTACTCAGGTTTACTCCAGTCTGTTTCCATTTTCATAATTACTTCATTTCAGCCACACACTATACTTTTTGTAGTATGTCTCTTTTGCATTAACAATCAATTTGTACTCCTTAGTCCTTGTCATATGCTCTCTCTTTCTTAACCCACTTACTTCTCCATCACACTAGTATGATTTTAGTGCTCTATGTATTTACTCCAGTTACTTAGACTTTCTAGTATTTAAGTACTTTGAATGTATCATAGTATTTCAGTTTGTTAATTTTATTAGTCTCTTCACTTCTACTCAGTGGTTAAAGCTACCTCTGAATCATCCTCACTCAACTCTACCGGATAATCTCATCTCATTGTCATACCTTGCACTCAACAAGATCTCCAGCCTCCAGAGATCCCTCCTGACCAAGTCTTCGGTCAGGAAGTTGAGTATCAATTGTCACTATCCCAAACCATATCACTCACCATCATCTGTAAATTAGGTGTTAGGAACAAAGGAGGCACAGCACATAAGCTGAAGCCATCACCCATCTTGACTACTTCCTTTGGTAGTGCTTGAACACATTTCCTGGAGATATTCCCAGAGTCTCCAGTGTCTCTCCTTGGTCACTGCACATATCTTATCTGTCTGGAACTCTAGCCTATGCCCCAGAAAGCGTGTTCATGACACTTTTGCAAGATGGAGATGTTAATGCCCATATCTGTAGCTGGTGCTAATGTTTACCATGCTACATCTGCACTTCCTCCCACCACTGCTGCCAGTTCCTTGATAGAGTCTGACAACAATTCTGAAGGGCCTTCTGAGAAACAACAAAATGACACTTCAGATGTTGAAGAGGTGCAGTGCTGATTTTGCACTTTGTCTCATTGTTTTACTTACAACCAATTCTTACTTAGATCTCTCATGCATCCAGCTCAGTTTCCAAAAGACAACATGAGCCTGCTACTCCACTGCAGCTTTCTGCAAAGTGTGCTTGCTCTTCCAATGGTGCTAATGCACTCATGAGCATGGTGGAATCTCTTATTAGTTTCAACACCACCCTTGCCAGTGTGTTTGCTCCTCCTTCCACTGGTGTGGCTCCCACTCCAGTTCATCATAGCCAGGCTATCTCAGCTCTCCTTCAGCTTGAGAAGAATTGGCTTACAACCACAGAGCATGCCATTCTTGTTGACTTCCTGAAGTCAGACCAGAGTGCTGCAGATGTTTACCTAGCACTCACTGAGGCTGATGTCCATACTGAATGGGTGCATATTCAGCTCAAAAATTTTGGTGTGACTGTGGCTACTTTGTGATCAATTTCATTCCACCTGTCACTTGCATTACAATCTTTTACTACACACAATCATTTATACTACTTACACTCCTTTATTACTATCTACTTTACAATACTTGTAGCCTAGCCTGGTAGTCATTCCACATTGCCTCAGCAATTTGATCCTGATTCAAAGCTGCTTGATCTTTTTCTGCTTGTGACACTGACTGGCTGGCCAATGTTCCAAATTCATTTGCCACCACTACCCCAGGATTTGGGTCAAGATCATCTTCAAGATTGCCAGTTAGATAATAGTCAATATCATGTGGGTCATTGTCCATGATGAAATTGTGAGTTGCTGCAAGGCCAGGGGGAATTTGAGCTTGAATTGCCATTGAAAATTGTGGTGCTTGTGTAAGGATACTCCAGTGTTTCTTCAAAACACCAAAAACTCTTTTAACAACATTCCAAGCTGATGAATGCCATAGGTTATAAAATTCTTCTTTGTTTGCTGGGCTACAAGTGAATTGAGAAATCAGTTTCTCACTTTCAATAATAGGATACATACTGAAGCCATGATCTCCCCCTTCTGCAAGGTGATAATGTATGCCACAGTAAGGGACAAGCAAAGCATCACAGATCCCAAATCCAGCATCTGCAAGGTAGTACTTTTCAGCAGGGATGGTAATATCAACCAGCCTTGAGGAAGCATACATTGTTGCATCAGCAGCTGAGCCTTCCCAGCTGCTCAGGAAGTAGAGGAATCACATGGAAAAAGATACACAAGCAAGGCAATTTTGAGAGACATCACCTTTGCAATTGCATGCTGCATGCCAGTCATCAGCTGAGGGGTTGCAATTAATATGAGTGCCATCCATAGCTCCAATGGCATTTCAAAAGAATGGGTAAAATTTAGAGCTGAGGCACATGTATTCAGGTGTAGGGCCATTTACACCTGGAAGCTGAACATGTTTGTTGTAAAATGGTCCTGAAGATACTGCATTAAGAATTTTGCAAAAGTATCTACAATATCCAAGTCAGTTACTGGACAGTCTGTAGTCTATATACCTGATGAAGCTTATAGGGAGATTGTGTCATTTGAACACTGAAATCTCTCTGCAACATGCCAAATTGATAGCCCAGTAACAGACATGTACAAAAAGATTGCAACCTGCTCATTAAGCCCTACATGGCAAGAGTCTCACAACCCAGAAACAACTTGAAGCTCATGTACAAGTGCCAAAAAGACATGTACATGAACCCTGAGCTCTGTCCACATGCAATCATGATATCCATTAATTAGCTCTTTCACCCACTCTTCACCTGTTAGTTTTGATGTGTGGTAAGCTTGTTTCCAGTATAATGGGGAGGTATAGAGGGTAGCAGCAATCCCAACAACATTTACTACATATGCAGCAGCTACTATAAGCTGCCATCTATGTAGATCAGATGCTCGAGGCATGAGATTCACGGAAGAGGAGACGAAGAGCTAGAGATCAGAGATAATCAGTTGTGTCATGCAACAATCAGGTGTCTTCCATATTTGGGAGGTGGGAATAATGCAGCTGCGATCAAAATGAAAATGCGCCCGCATTTTCGTTACCGGACAGACCCTAATTAAGCCATGTCTCGAACAGTTCCATGAATTCGGGGTTCTGGTAAGTGTTCAGTTCTTCATGATTTTGTGAGTTTCTTTCAAAAAAAGCTGAATCCGGTTTGAACTGCGGGGCCTCGGTTTGGGAGACCGACACTAGATAAACATCGATCATCGTAGAGTGGGTCAATCTTGGGAATAGGGCAAATTATTTCATGATATTTTACTTTAAAGCTCATTCTAAGTTGCACCTTTGAACTGGATTCCTCTAGTATGCGTTGAGGAAACTTACAATGCGACTAGCGTACTTAGAGTACAGCAGAACCGATGAGTTTTTTTTTTGATTAGTCGGCTAGATACGCGATAGTCTCTGGGAGTATGCATTTCTTTGTTTGAGAGGTCGATGAAACTGTGTGTTAACAATAATATTTAGCATTGGGTATTTTGATTCATCTAATGACAATTGTTGCGTACAGCCGCTAATGATAGGACCTTCGAGATTGGACTTTGCGGCTGTCCAATATTTCTTGTCTAGATGGTGGTCAAGCCCCGTCCAGTAACGAGTCCTGTGAGGGATTAGAGTGAAATTTTGAATTCGATGACTGGATGGTAGTGTTGCAAGTTTCATAGCATGCGGCGCTGAGTGGCTAATAAAACAGTTGTTTTGACCTCAAGGTCGGAAAACAACTGAATGTCGACGGTCGCGTGGACGATCCGATTCGTCATCGATTCAGCGCCTGTAACGTCGATAATTCGGAGCTTTCTCTACTCTTCTGAGCCTCAAACCTCCAACAAGATTTTATTTCTTCCCGAAAACTAAGAAGAAGACGAAGCTACTGCAATAAGCATTTGATGAAAAGGAACTTAGCATTTTGTGGCCAGGCCCTGGGTCGAACAGGGATCTTCTGTGTAATGTTAAAGGTAAAAACACTGGACATAGATTCGCTACCGCTGTGACACCAGGCTAGAGGATAGTGAGAGTGACCATGTATAAGTTATATCCATCCCAGGGCGAGAGATGGGATATGGGATAGAGATGGCTGGGTGAAAGATTGTAGCTGGAAGCAGATGGTTCAACACGTAGCGGGAGGTGGTTACTGAAAGAGCAAAGGAGAATTCCTTTCCAAGTATACAAGCGATAGCTCTTCCTGAGAACTTCGGAGACGACGTAGTAGCAATTAAGCCAAAAAGAAGCAGATTCTGAGCTGAATTAGAACTTCAAATTCCTGGAGGCCTGCCCTGGGTTGAACAAGGATCTTCTGCGTAGTCTTCAGTCGTCAACAACACTGGACACAGATGCGCTACCCCAGCGCCACCAGGCCTTGCGAACACTTGGTGTGGATCTGCTCGAGTTCAAGCGTTAATGCAGTGGACGTGGGGAAAGGACAAGGCAAAACTGTAGGTTGTGTGCGGGATCCGGACCCAGGAAGCCGTGATTCTCACAGTCAGATTAGGTAAGAAAGTTGTTGTGCTCGCCATTCTCGTCGAGTCGCCGTCGTCGTTTGTTCGCTATTAATGTGTTCAATATTCTCCTTCCAATTTATCTCTGCGAAAGCCCTGCTAGAATCCTCGCCTCTGTCTTATTTAAGCCCTTTATCTTTTTGTTGGCTTGTGCTACGAGGGTGTAATCCTCGTCCAAGAGTCGCTGTCTGGATCCGAGTCGACCGCAAGCGAATGCCGCTCATGGGTGGCCTGCAGAACTGCCGTGGAAGACTGGATAAATGTATGGGTCACTGGTGCTCCAGAATGCTGAGTGCAATGGAGGTAGAGTGTGTTGTGTGAGGGTGCTGGTTGTTACTGCACTGCCGGGTGCATGTCCATGGGCGCGGAGTGCAGGATGTTTTGGGTGTGTTTCTGGGCATTGAACGTGACGATGGCATCCAGACTGTTTCGGGTGCTTGCCAGCGGCGGCGGGTAGTCCCGGATTTTCAGCGTCCCCCGTTGCGTTGGGCGCGCCTTGTCTCGAGGACGTGGGCCTCTCACGCATCATTCATGGTGGCGTCGCTCTGGCTCTGTCTTCCGTTCCCTCCGTCTCCTCTCGTCTCTGCGCACTGTCCTGCCTTTCCCTTTTCGTTCCTCCTTTCACTACTTCCCCTCCGCTTCTTCCGCTTCCACACTCACTGCCTCTTCCAACCAACCCACAGCTGGCCACAGCGTATCAATCACGCACCATACTCCTTTCGTTCTCACCCAGAACCAGAAGGAAACACTCGCTCCCTGCCGTACCGTGAGTCTTTATTTCGTCCTCCTCTTTTGTGTTCTCCCCCCTTCCCTGCTTCCCGCTCCACTCCCTGGTGTCATCGCATCTTCTCCCCCTTTTCGCATCGATCCCATTTGATTTCCTTCATCCAAGTTTCTAAACCCCGTCAACCAGTGCACTGCACCACCGCAATCATGCCTTGGTCCCAGCTATTCCCCCAGTCGACTATCTGTATAACTGCCAGGCATATATGCACGTTTTTTTTGTTCTCGTTCTCCTCAGCTTTTTACTTTCCTTCCCTTCTTCCATATTCTTTCCCCGTGCCACTGGCTGACCAATCCCCGTACAGGATGCCCTTCCTGCCTCATCCCTTGTCCGGTCCAGTTAAATCCGCAGAGCACCGAAAGATCGGCGCCCGGTGCGTCTCAGTCCTGTTCTTATTTTGCATTTCCATGTATGAAATGAGGTCGGATCGTTGCCATATCAGACCACTTCGAGCTTCTCGCTGACGTCATCCTTTATCCCCTCGAGTGAGGGGACAGCTCGCTTTCGCCCCCTCGTTCCCTGTACCCCCTATCCTTGGCTGATGATGGAAGTCACTCCTCCCCGACTGTTATACCGTGTCTGTACGTACGCCCCACACATCGTACCCTCCACTCGTGTCTACAACAGCGATATCTCTACATTGGAGGCAAGCACGACAGGGTTCCTCTCTAGATGCCGTGGATATACTACGGTTGTGCAGTAGGTCGGCGCTCTGGTTTGGCGCTGCTCCTCCCCTCCGCTCCTATGTCTTGGCCCGCGCAAGCCTTTCACTGATTACTCATCGGCGGGAACAAGGTATGTCTTCCCTTCTCTCGTCCTGTACTTGGTTTCCTGAACGAATGCCATGACAGGTACATACACCGAAGCCGACTATTGGATATTTCTTCATTACTAGTCGTTGGCGAGAACACAGTATGTTTCCCCAGCCCTTGTCCTGTATCAACAACTTTGAACGAATACATGATAGCTACACACACCGAAGTTGGGCGTTGGATATTTCTGTTCAGTTGCACTCACTGCTCTCAATGTCCGCGGGAAAGTGAAGTTTTTCACATACACTGGTTTGCCAACAACCGGGCGAATACTTTCATTGACATTGGAGCTATACGTACAACAGCAGCCATGAAACGTAGAAGCTTTAGTGTATCCCGACCCTCATGGCGGGATGGCCGATAACAACGCACTGGCTGCTCCTGCTATTGGCAGTCTGGATCGTGCAAGTCTTCATGAATCACTGGTGGATAAACGCGAAGTATGTCTCCCTCGACCTCATCCAGTTTTCGCGGCGCCGAATCAACCCCAGATTTCGACGTCGTTTGATGGGATCTATTTTGCTCACTGGTTCCAGCTCGACCACAGGTCGAAGGTCGACCTGGAGATTCGCCAACTAGAAGTCCAACGTGGATTAAAGCCCGAATCATACAGCCAATAAAGCTAAGAAGCAGTAAGCCCCGATCCAGTCGCTCGAGTCTGTTGAGACGACCAACCGACAACTTTCCTTCGCGGCACGCTAGATTGAGCTGGCCTTGCAAGAAAGGTGAGTCGCTTATTACATTCCATTCTCTTTAGCGTCTGGCTCTCCTGGATCTGTGCATGCTATTCGATCCATTCGGACAATAGCGGGGTGGACAGCAGGGGGAAGGGCTTATCTCCCTACCCCAATTTTCTTCGGCCATCCATCGACCACGATGAGTATGAGTCCGATCTTCTTTTGTAACTGAACCTGGTGCTTCTCTTCCATACCCATTGATTTGTTGTTGCCTCGCCGCGATGAGTCCGTTCTAATTCGCATTCCTCATCGCAGTGCTCCCCACGGTATTGGTGCAAGTATACACCAGTACGACGTCGAAGACCATACGAATGCTGCGCTGTGCGGGCAGTAAAGATGCCCCTTAGTGTCATCGTAACGTGAGTTCGTCATGCCTTTCGCTCCCCGCCGCCCTTCCAGTTGTATCTCCAATTATTTCGGAAATCTTCTCCGACGTTCATGTCACGTGACATTATTTGAATCCCTTTTACTTTCTTTCGCTGAACGCCCCCAATACTGACTCTTCATCTATACAGAAATGTATACAAGCTATACTTACTTCTGTACTGTATCTCTTGGAAGGATCAGTGAATACGTGTACTCATGAGTGATGATTAGATCTCGACTGCATAGGATGGCACTCGCCTTCGGATCCCTATGAGTCACGGCCCTTCAATGACGTAGTTTCTTTACTAAAGCACCTTTAGGAGAGATGTCCCCTCACTTATCGAGAAACTAATGGGATCTCACCCCAGAATAGGCTCTACGGGACAGTGTAGCGACCAGTCGAGCCATATATCGGCATTGCGGAGGAGCGCGGATCTTCGCTGTTTCATGAACAATATCCTGTCATTCCGCAAACCGATGAAAGACGGTACTATTTGGACACTGTCTCATCTGTTGTACAATATATCTATTAGTATACATGTAAATGCGTACAACGAGGCTAATGTATGACTTGATCTTGTTGTGAACTTTCAGGTTGATTCTTTCTATGTATGCATCCTCTACCACTGTCGTAATGAAAGATCATACCAGACAGAAGTTAGCAGATGATACCACAGCGACAGAGACCACAATGTACCGAACGCCAATGGTGCATTCCCTGGGCTTCCAGCGTCCCTTCGGCCTGCCGAGTTGGCTGCAGTCACCGTTTCTGTTGGTGCAGGGACATTCACTGCTTCTGCGATTGTGGTGGTCTGCAAGGACACTGCGCTGCCAATATAGCTCGTTGAATACGCTGTGTCTGTGAAGGTTTTCGTGTCCGAAGCGCCAGTCAAGACATTTACAAGTTCATATTTCTCCTTGCAGTAGACTCTGTTCGTAAAACTACAAAATGTGGAGGCGCTAGGTTCGGTATGTAATATTCCAGAAGCGTCTTTGAAGGCGTCTAAACCGCCATGATCCGTCAATAGGTTTCGTTGACAATGGAGAGTGATGACGCACAGGCAACCGTGGTAGGTGTGCTGATTAAAGTCTCTATATGGGCACTGTCGATATATACGTTCAAGCTGGCGACTTGGCTTACGACGTAAGTTGTCGTCCCGTCGTCTGCTATTCCTCCTGCGGAGACTCAAGAATCGTTCCAAAAACTATATTAGAATATTTTGTGGGCGTTGGAGAATCGACTCTGTATAAGATAACGGTGTTGGAATTACAAACCGCCGATTAGACATTATGCGGGCCACAAGACTATTAGTGGACTCGCAGATCATTTATTTGGACTTAGTATTGCGGGCATTCAGTGCTCCGCTATGTATTGTATTTTGTTCATTTTTGTGGCTGAAGCTATGCTACTCATTCTAACATTGCAGTCTACTTTAGTATTCTGCATTGGTATCTTTACGGTTTCTTTAGTATTTATACTTCGTAATTACTTATGATCACCTCAGTCTGTTCTACATTGACTGAGGTGAGAACTTACTGTTGTTTTATTTCTATTCGACTCACTGATTATCTCGTAGCTATTATTCTTCCAATAGGTTAGCTACTAAATAAAGTCTATTCTACATTGACTGAGCTATTAATCTTCCAATAAACGGTGACATCCAGAACAAGGTTGCTACATACTGCAAAGAATCGGCGTTCAATGGTTTGTGAAAGCTAGCCGGTAAGTGTATAGTGATTCGAAACAATGTGCTCACCAGCTAACGCTAGAATTAATGGAAAGAGACTACTAGCTCTCTCATCGTTGTAAAGGAATGAAACGACAGGTGCGGAAGCCTTCGACTTGGACAAAAAATTTGCTCTCGGTTTCATCTCTTGGGCATACTTATACGGTTTTACTTCATTATTTCAATTTTTTTGATCGACGGATATTGCGATATGAAGCTTGGCAGTCTTGATTTGAGGTTTTGTCGACGGCGGGTAAAGACTATTTCATGACGCATTTGATTGACATAAATTTGATACCGTTCTTGTCCCGCACAAGGGTGGACCACAGCCAAACCACGAGTTACAACCAATGTATTGCGATGCACATATTCACGGATAAGCTCTATGGATTAATTTCGACCAAAATGTGTCCATTGGGGGATTGCATTCTCGTCTGTCTCAAATAGGGTTTAAATATGGCGGACGTTGTGTCGTGATGCACTTGAGTTAGAATTCATACGGCTGCAAGTGACTGAAATATTTGCTTAGTTATTAGAGGAACCCAATGATGATGAGCCTGCATTTTGTTGCACAAAAAATCAGTATCGTCCAGTATTCGTTCGGCGATAGTTCCTTTACTCACACTTCAACAAGGATACTTACGTAAAATACCACTAATTATCTCACATTCAAACTTCAGAAAATGTTTAAAGCCAAAAGATACAGTATATGACAGAGGAAAGCGAGTCTCGGTCCTGGAATAAAGTTCTAAGTATGTGGCACAGGGTAGGTGAGATATGGATGGCTTCTGAGCTCAGAAGCAGTAGGCCGTTCATCGGGTTCACTTGAGTAAAAAGTTAAGTTAGAATGTGATAATCACTACGGCTACTTATGTCACTCACATGATAAAGCATTTCTTCCTGAAATCGTCAGCGAGGTCTGAAAGAATTAAATCTTTGGGAGCAGGGGGCGGTATCCGCTGAGAGAGCTGAAGGTAATAAATCAAGATTAGGAAGCCACGCTTTGCAATGAAGTACAATTTACCTTGAACATAACAGCGATAGCCTCTTCCTGTGCCCAAGGTCCCTCCCCGGTCCACATCTCTAGTACGGTACATCCAAGACTCCATATATCTACCTTAGGTGTATAGCCTTTCTCTCGAATAGTTAGAAGTTCCGGAGCCATGGAAAAGAGCATAGTATTGACAGGAGAGGTGGATAAACCACCGTCTTGCGTAAATTCAGCGGTTGAGAAATCTGATATTTTGCATTCCCCTCCTGAACCGACAAGGACATTGGTCGAATTCAAGTTCTGACAATCAGCGTGAGTAATAGCAAGCTCTAGAGAGAAAATGTATATACCAAATGTATAATTCCTTTTGAGTGAAGATATGCAAGACCATTCAAGATATCAGACGTGAATGATATAGTCAGACGATCCTCCAAGCGTCCATAGTCAATTAGTAGCGTTTCTATTGACCCTCCGGGGACATATTCCAGAAATCTGTAAAGTAGGTGTCAATGCAAACCTTATTTACAACAAAAAGGTACCACTAACAAGTTCATCATAGTAGGCGATGGCGTCACTGCAAATCCGAGATACTGAACAATATTGGGATGGTCAAGACCCTTCAAGATCGTGCTCTCTTTCTCCAAAGCTTTGACTGCATTCTGCTGTTGGGTCTTAGTATCATTGTCAATCTCGGGAACCTCGACTTGTTTCACAGCTATCATGTCCCCAGTAGTGGTGTTAAGGGCAACATGCATTTTCCAATAGAGGCCCTGAGTGATGAGATCTCCGCGAACCCACTGAACTGTGGATGCATTGGATGATAAGTTCAGACGAGATACGCAGATCCCAAGCAAAGCTTACATCCAGACGAAGAACCTTGAATCTCAGCGTCATTCGGATCCATCCGGATTGGCAGTTAGAGCAGTTAATACTGCAGTAGATTGTGGTAGATCAGAAGTTAAGGTCGCAGCGGACCCGGAACTCTTGAGTAAGGAACTCTTGTACTGGAGGTTACTAAGTATTAGTAAGCGCTTAATACGACCCTTTTTAACAAGGCAACGCCAAGCGCAAATAGCTGTGAGAAAGCAAGATAATGCCCGTTGCTATGGCGATCTAGTAGATACGCAATGCTCACCGATGTAACAATAGTGGTCGCTCAATAGAAATTTGCAGTACTACACGTACGATTGTGTCAGTATGACATGGCAACAATATCTTACATGGAATGTTAGGGAGAATAATAATAGGATGTGAGCAATGTTAGCTGATACTTGATTGTAGATTAAAGTGCTACCAATACTGGTACGTACTTTAATCGTTGATACATGGTGTATATATGTGTGCTTAATGGAGCTCGAATATGAACAAGAAAAACCTGATATTTCAGTAGTCCTAAAAGTTTCTCCATGATTCCGGATCCTTTTTACATCACAGTGCTAGCCTACGCCTCCATGAATGTAAAGATAAAACAAAATACAGATAGCGTTCGAGAGTTCGACCAATTACTACGTCAAAGAGCAATAAGAATCTCTCCGGTCATTTACTGAATGCAATACTGAAAAAACACCCTCTATTCTACATTGGCTCGCTCAACACTTTTAGATGGTATTTCTTCACAAGAAATTATTCACATGGTGTAAGTCGACCTATTGGTATGTGGCGATACAAGAACGCAATGAATAGCTATCCGGGAGTAGTAGCATGGAATGAAACAAGGAGCCATAGAATGATGCTGATGAGCGGCGGTAACTGTTAAAATGAAAGTACGTGCTTCGTAGTCGATCACAAAGCAATGGAATTCATGTTGAGTTCGAGAGGCAAAGGTATGCGTAATTGCATGCAAAGTAGACTACTATATCTTACTTGACGAAAAAAAAACCCAGTCAAGTGCTAACAGCAATGAGCAGGCCATTTCCATGGCGAGCTTAAGGATAAAGTGATAAGTACGAAATAGTGGGAGGAAAGTAAACACAAGGATTAGTGTATGAGAATGTTTCGGAAGAATACATGCGTTCAGATGGCCCGTTTACGGCTTTTAAATTTGAAGTCCATAACTATGTGGTTGGATAGCGCATTAACCGCACGATGTTAGTCTAGTACTAATAGGGCCGCACGCCACAGCTGTATTGAAGGCGATACGGCAACCATAATACGGCCTCCGTACCCGTACCGTCGACGAATTTTGCGTGCCATTTTACGGCCATATTTATATGGCATTGATATGGCTACTATGTCAAATCTCGCTGGGATTGAGAAAATCATGTTGTTCCATCTAGAATCACTAAAAGAAGCTAATCAGGCACTTACTTTTTTCTTCCTGGTCGTCGGTATCGATGGCATACAGCATATGGTACACCAAACCTGTCGCTGTACAGGTATCGTCAAGGCCTCTGAAGTGTACGGAATATGGCCGTAAATTATACGGCAACGGTACGGTGTGCAGCCCTCAGTGCTGAGCACAGATAAATTAAAGGAACTTATGTACAGCCCATGCGAATTATTAAGCTCTGGGTAGTCCAAAATACTTCTCTCATAATTGGAGCTGCTCGGTCGCAAGATAGCTACTAATTCGAAGATATCCATGGCATCTGGCCTTGGATTTTGCGCTGGCAATCCATCGCAGCAGGCAAGGCCCACATTGGCCAAAGTTGTTAGTTCAGTTTAATTTTGGTTTCCAGCAGTTTACAATTGCTTGGTTTCGCTCTTGCAGCAATGTAAGGCAAATAAGTGTGAAATACTGTGGACAGGTACCCGCAGCTTTCCAAGTCCCAGTACCACTTCTCACGATCTCTGATTTCCGCCAATTCCGCCATTGTATTTGGCTGTGCTTGAACTGCAAGGCCACAAAGAATTCCCACAGTTCGAAGTTCGAAATTCGGCTCCGGCATCTGCCTCTTACTGCTTCCGCTCAAAACGTTATGCTGCTAGCCTCATGGAAAGCTCGCGATTGTTACGAATTGAGGCATAAAGGAGAGGACGAAGTGTGTATGTTCTTCATATTCAATACGAACCTCCGTTTGTGGCTTCAAATGGACAAACATGACGCGGTGGTGTGATCAAAGTGTGACATGATGGGAATGGGCTGAAAATTTTCAAATTTTGTCCTATTTCGTCGTACTTGTTGATGGACCTACAATTGACCTCCAATACTCCACCTCCAGAACGGTGGCCATTCCTTCACACAAAGCCAACGCGACGAACATTTTCTGGGATCCTACTCTCACTGTCGTGATCTTTGGGAGATCTCATCTGGCGGTGATAGCTCCAATTTGGTGTCAGAAGGCCGCGTCACAGCCATCACGGCGTCCTCGTGGTTTCCGTGCTGCATTGGTTTGGTAGAAGAGCTGAGGGCTCCGCAAGTGTCTTCCTCTATTCCCCCTGGCATCTCATCTTTCGGAAATTAATCCGCTGTGATTCTGGGTACTCATGTACGCCGAGGATGGGGCCTACATCCTGCGGCTACCGCTAGAAATACTGCAACTAATTATCGACATCGTCCCTCCTACAAGTCACCCTTCGCTCTGCAGAATTTCGAAGCTCATACACTCATTGACTATTCGCTCACTATATCGTTATATTTCGTTGACCGACTCCTCCTCCGTCGTTGGTTGCTGTCACACTCTGGTCCAACATCCTAGTACAGCTCGGCTCGTTCGAAGTTTCTCCATCTCATACATGTTCGTTTGTCCATCATTGTCACGGCCGTTTGTTATCGACTCACATACATCGTTGTAGATTGGATGAATCGCCCGATTTGATATTTTTTTCGTCTTATTATACTCTTATTCGGAAAGCACTGGCATCCATGGCCGAGATCCAGGAGCTCAAATTATTCGTTCATGATACCAATTATCTTGTCATATTCGATCACTTGACCTTTTCCAATCTGCGGATCTTTGAATGCTACCTACCTCTTACGCAGAAGCTGGTGGGGTTCCTAGACCGTCACCAAAAAATCCACTATTTGCAACTCTCGCCGCACGACGACATCATCCATGAGGATCTAGCTCTCTTGGACTGCGTTCCGCAATTTCAACTTCCCCGGCTTCAATATTTCGTGGCCAACAGTGCAAGTTTCTCCTCACTTGGTTCCGAGGCAGCTCTACGTGCCGCTTTCATTTCCTGGGATACAATCGACACACCCACAGAGGCTATATCTGCGCTTGAACGGACAAGTAGTGAGACACTAAACCTGCTCAGCTGCCGTAGGAGAGGATGGAATACCGATTTGATTGATATTATTTCGCTGAAGCTGCGAGACATCTCCATGCTCAGTGTAACCAATGTCCTAGTTGTTGATCATGAGATATCCCAGGCAAGTAAATTATTCATTCTGATACATATAGTCTTAGTTCTGATGAGTTCTTCAGGACCGTCTTCATGCTATTATGTTCTCTCTTTCTAGGTTTACGCGGCTGCAAAAACTGGTTATTCAGTGTGTCGATATGTTTGAGATGGCAATAATCAAATGTAGCCTGGACAATGATTTCGCAACTGTGACTTCCTGGGGAGAAGCATGCCCGTCTCTTATTGATATTTCTCTTCCGCGTAAGCGTTCATGCCAATTCAAAGTCCTTCATATTTCCCTAAACTCTCACTCAGATTCGAAAGGGCTATGCTGGTTCAGGATCGCCGAAAACATGTGGATTCCTGATCCTCGCAACGCAGAGGGTGTTGAATGGTTGCGCGCAAAGGTATGCTCCCGACGTTATCCAGGACTAGAGAGGGTCATGGACCTGGAGGATAGGATCAGAAAATCGACATCTGATCCTGCCCAAATCGCACAAGCTTTCGCAGCTATGCGTTTCCTGAATGCTTTATGTTTAGGAAGTGAAGACGGGGAGGATGCCGAAGAATCAAACTCGGATGAAGACGACTAAAATTTATTCCTGGAAATTTATTCTTGAGGTATTGTTTATAACCGGCAATATAAGAAGACTCCCGCCTTCAATGAACCGATATCATCGTTATTTTTCTTCTCGTCGTTAAAGCACTATTAACACGTCTTTGTGCATATCCTTTTCTCACTCATTATAGTGAACCTCTTTTTTTCGAGCTCTATTGCTTCTCCACGTCCACGATAGCTTCGTATTTATTCGCTCTCCGTTGATCCGTCAGGTTTTCGTTTGCTCTTTTATCAGTATACTTCGTGAACATACCAGCTATGCAGTACGACGTTATCATATAATTACACTTTACATTAGTGCGCTTCGATGCCCAGCTTCTTGTCAATATGGCTTACGTTACCTAGTTAATAAACAAAATTAATCCTTTGCGTCTCTGCTACGTAAAAGCGAGCAAGAAATGCATTGAAGCTATGTACATTATACAGCTTTGAGAAATAACTGTTAGCCTCCGTAGCAGTACCGGAGACGAGGAGCCTGAGAGTCGTAACACCATCGTTATATGAATCTCGTCGAAGGATTATTAATCGTGTTGCTTCTCGATGTGTCCCTCAGCAAGATTATTCAGAATATCTTCTTGAGAGTCGAGTTTCCTAATAGTGAGCCAGAAGATGAGGCCAGTGACGCCGGCAAGAACACCCATAATCCCGTAGTTCCACACGAGAAGAGGGTCAGCGGAAACGGCTAGATGACAGCTTTGAGCAACCTATTACATTTATAGGAACAAAGAAGTACTCACAGACAAACGCTTCGCCCAAAGCTGCTGAGATGGCGGATGTAAAGAGAAAGACCGACATGACGAGAGATTTCATGTTGTTGGGGGCTTTCGTGAACGCGTACTCTAATCCCGTGATAGACGCAAAGATTTCACTGAACGCAATTAAGACGTATCTACGAACAAAAATGAAGACGTAAGTATCGAGATCGACAATTAAAAGTGATAATGCTGACGATCCAGTTTGAATCCACACATTAAGGGGTGAAACAAGGGGGTTTTTATCGGCATCTTCACAAGTGGAAGCACTGTAATGGCATGGATTCGTCTAATAGCAAGTGAGTATTTCGATCAAGAGTCTGAATCAATTAATTACCTTATAAATATAGTGTTGAACGACTGAATACTCATTATTAGTTGTGCACGGGCAAAAATTTTAAGAGACTACTCACCTGCAGCCCAAATCATAGCCATAGCGCCTATCAATAACATGGATCAGTTACATCGGCTGCTGAAACGATATAGGAACTACGAACCTGTGATGAAACCCATGGTGATCTTCTTGAGAGCAGTGAACTTGATCCCAAGGCGTCGGAGACCGGGATAGATCTGGACACCACACCAGCAATGAGCATGAGAAAATGATTGATATGTATAAGAACTCACGAAAAGATCACAGATGGGAATGAAAATAATAAGTGCGAACGGATCAAGATTCGACAACACATCGTTGGGC
>JASFDH010000251.1:0-29426 GCA_036937195.1 Nidularia pulvinata | reverse complement strand
AGGGAACTGTGCCTACGCAACTGGTTAGTTGTACTTAGCACAGTTGGGAAGTTTGCCCAAGGTCATCGCACCTCGCACTTGCGGGAATTTAGTCCCGTCGTCCGCGTCTTGAGGTGGCTCAACATCCTTCTTGAAGCCTCTATGCGGTAGTCGTGCCCAGCATCATCGGAGAATCGGACCCCGCACCGTCTAAGACTCGTTCAGCCTTATCGTCTATGTCGCGACCTAGCTCGGATCATAGATTGAAGCCGCTGCATACCATCCCGAGTATACATATATGTTCACCCTCTCATGGGTAACGTCTGGGAGTCGTGTCTCTGCACCGATGGGGCCTCGTTCCAAACACCAACGAGTACGCTTTACTAGTAGCTCCACCACGTCAAGAAGTCGAGCCCCACCCCGTGCAGGAATCGAGTCTTGTTCAGGTCGTGAAATCCCTCCCGTCGCTAAGCATGTGCTCGGTGTAGTGTATCCTGTTCCAGCATCTTCTAGGGAGTCATGACTACTGCAAGACCTTACCCCAGCACCCCCGAGGAGTGCTCTTGCTCACTGAAAATCCAAATTTTGCCTCGGTATCTGTGAGGTCGTTGTTGATGACCATGGGTTCCTCAGAGACTTTATGATTCCAAAACGCACCTGCGTCTTCGTACACCGTATCTCAGAAGAAGGATTAGGAGAGATAGCATGAGTAGGTTTAGTAGCCATTTTGCTTACCGCTAGATTAGCGTCCTCTCCGGCACCGATAAATGAATGAATATTGTGCGTGAAACATGCGGCTTCCGTTTTTTAAACCCGGAACACTCTAGGATTCGACGCATGTTTTATCTCTTCATTCTCCTAGTCTGATTGCCAATCACTAGCTTTTTTCAGGTGTATAGGTGCTGCCTGAACTGTGGCAGGCGTTGATTCTCCTGGGGAAAGAGCTCTTCCTTGAGGAACGTTTGAGGAGACGGAACGTTCTGTATTGAATGCGAGATATATGCAGCATCAGTATTTTGGGTAGCAGCAGCGGGTTTGGAAGCCTTTGAATTGAAAAGAGAGACGCATGAATGAGCATAAGATGCTCATCGTCCTGGACGGGATTTCAAAAGTGCTTCGTTTTAATGGCATCCTTGGGCTTCACACTAGTTCTGACGTGTGATTCGCCTGCATAGGCTGCCTAGAGCTCTTCATTATAGCGAACATACTCACCCCGCTGGAATTCATGGAGAGCAGCTACTGTGACGCGCAACCTGGCAAGGGAGCCCCGAAAAAGTTGAGGAAACCCTTGTAGGGGATAAATGTGATGACACCGACAAGTACATATTGTCGTCTCTATCATGCTCCATCCTGGGTCTAACTTTCGTTTCTCAAGGAATAAGCCTCGGCATTATTCAGCTTATTCTTGACCTTCGGTCGGGGCCATTGCAGTCCCGCTCAGGTTAATCCTGATCCAGGACCTTCAGACCTTTATCCACGCGTTGGATGCGCGTGGCGCTCAATTGTTGATTCTGCTCCATAAGAGATGACGATTATCATTCTCTGTGACATTCCAGGTGAACCCCTTGCTTCTGCACTCGTTTTTAATCGCCTGCTACTGATACGAACTTCTTCAGCGCACTGATGAAAAAGGCAACTATCTTCTTCACTCGTCAGCAACGTGCAGCGACGAGATACCGTGTAAATTTGTCGAGGATGCCCTTGTGCTCATGATGAAGCTGAGGATGTCTTCGAGGAGAATGAGCGTGACCATGCAGACAGAGTACACATGTCTTAGGCGCATAGCCTGAACTCCGGTAGCGGCTCAGTCTCAGGGCCTGCTCTTCGCATCTATGATCCCCTTTGTAACCCATTTGCGCTCATGATCCATCTTCTTCCATCTTATGCCGTCAATTGAAACCTCTCCGAGCCACCCGCAAGGACATGTACAACTCTGAATCGTACAGATCTGATTCTCAGCCTCATCTGATGGATCGGGAATGATCACGATCACGTGATTCTAGATAAATTATTCGTGCTACATGAAAAAGAAAACAATTCAGGCAGACACCAGTGGTGGATCTGAGCTACGAGAGAAACTCGGGTGGGCAGGGATACTATGGGAGCGCGGCGTTTGAGGGTCAGTGTATGTAGTGCACCGCTTCTACTTCGTTCACAACTCCCTACGTACCCGCAGCATCCGGCCCATGATAGCGACACGACATCACGTCCATCAAGCTTCAAGAACCATCAGGAACCGAACACCATGGCATCCCGCAGCTGCGACTGCGAGGCCCATCGTGCAAAAGACCACTGACCCGAAGATCACGGTGTACTCGGTATCCCATATTTTCTGCACTGGCAGTGCATCGAGAACCCTAGCCTGTACTGCAAGCTCTGCTGATCGCTGTGCCGTATCCTGTTTATGATGGGTGGTTGATTATCATGAGGGTGGAGAGGCCGGGGATGGCAGACAGGAAGGGTGGGCGCGCGAGGAAAGTGTGATTGTATCCTATTCTCGCAGCAATTGTCTACATATCATGACAATGACGCCAGATAATCGCGTACAGCCCTTAGAATCAAAGGTGCGCGTGCGAACATCGAAAACGAGGAGATAGCGCAGCGCTGAACTGTCTGGGGGTATAAGGCTATCGAGACTCGCGAATATGGATGCCAAGAATGGAGCGATTTTGTTGGAGGTATGGAGGGGAGTCATTGAATATGTATTCAAATTAGTCGGCCATTAACTGAGGTGTTGTCGGGATAAATTATGAATATTAAGGGCGCATACTGGCAATTAAAGTGGCAAATAATTAACCCCCTGTTATTTAGAGCAGCACAGCGAAGACTCCAGCAGTTAGCGCGCTGAAAATTCCAAGCTGAAGGTGAATCCCGGTAAACGCGTGGCTGACTTGGAACTTTTTGAAGGAATATCTCTGCGCGATACACCCACTTGTAGTGGCTGGAAATGATGGATAAGCCAAGAAATTTCTGAATTTATGCCAAAAAAAAAAACGCCTCACAATCCACTATAGCCTGGCCCTCCTGTGAACTGAACATGCCGATGGAAACTTCGCATCTCAAGCAGCTGCCGACATTTATGATGGTGGCGTTGTTACAAAAACACTTGTAAGCCTTAGTTATGTCAGGCTCGTCTGCGCATACCTTGAAAATGTGAGCAAGTGCAATCCACCAGCGTTGTACGAATTGAAAGCTTACATTAGCTACTATCACACCGCTTTGACACGCATTATAGCACGTAGTGCCAGCGGAGGGACCGTTAAAGTTGGCAAACGTGAGATTACTAGATGTGGTGGTGCCAGACGTGGTGGTATTACTGGATGTAGTGTCGGAGCTACGTATAACCAGGTGTATATTATGACGCAAGTCGTGTGACGATGGCGAGGCAAGAACTAGGAATGTAAAGGGTTGAATATGGTGAAATGTAACATTTCTGAGGAGCCTACCTTGAAAGGAGGCAGCAAAGAGAGTCATCACAGTCATCAAGTATTTTACAGAATAAATCATATTTTGGCCTCGAGAGTCCTGAGGAAAAGAGAGAAAGAATGACTCAAAAGAGTCTCAAGGGATTTTGTGGAGAGATGCAGTTGGAGAGAAACCGTCACTCTTCATCGCAAAATGAGCGCCCCTCCTTTATATCCAGGCAACTTTATACGACCCTACGACTGATTGATGCGCTTTTACTATGAAACCGCATTCGCAGGGAACATAGCTCCGTACTTATAAATAGCTATGGGCGGTGTCGGTGGCAATCCTGAACGATACGGGTATATACACACATGTATACACTTGTCTTCAAAATGATGGTTGATCACAAAAATAAAGGCGCTTTATAGTCTTTGCGGAACCTTGGCAAAGCCACCACAATCGACTCTCGGTGCAGTTGTTTCTGAGATGAAGGGATCCTGATCCATTTAAGTACTACATATTTAGTATGTTGGAAATACGAGCTTGACGCCTACCTCACCGGAAGTCCGGCTGACGTCGGACCGTTACAGGTAGTATTGGTATGTGAACGGACATTGGTTTCCGTATTACTCTTCGTTAGTATTCTGTATTCTGTACACAACGGCTATATATCTTATATAAGGTCGTGTATTGTACTTGTGGTTCTTTACTCGTTTGTCACCTAAATAACAGACTTAGCCATCTCATCGGTGTTATTTCAACATAGTATATCATTAGTGGCTCAGGTACTCATAAATACATAACTTGAAAGCCAGTAATGTGAACAGTTCCGCAGCGCTTTAAACACTTCAAAGCTCAGCATTCCAGGGCGAAATAATAATAAGATATACAACATCTCTCTTATGATGGTGCATACTAGTCGACATTTGGAAATAAAAGATATCTAGGAAATATAGATGGGGGTCATTGATATGGTAGTCTAGTAATATGCGGTAGTATATTCCGAGGGTCCTGGATTACTAGATGTTAATATTCATGCGATCTCTTTTCGATTAATAAAACATACCTTATTGTCTTCAAAAGTCTGAAAACAAACGTCTTGAGCTGCATTGAAGCATTCTTTGATACACACAGGGTCCAACTTTGGCGCGAGATACGAAATTGCTCCAGAGAGAAGCATGAATAGGCAGACTAGATCCTCTGCATTGCGAGCATAATTGGTAACATATATGATGCATTCTTCCATGAGAGGAAGAGCGATTTTCCATAGCGAATAGGTCGCCGATATATGTGGAAATAACTAGCCCATCGGACTGGGCGACTTCGAGGGATTTGGTATCAATGATATAATCTAAGCTTGTTTTCAGGAAAACTCTTTCTAATTGATAAATCTCGCTGAACACCGCAGTGGTATATTACTGCAAGTAATGGATTACTTACGTTCTAACGGTTGATGAACGCTGATACACCAAGATCCGCTAACTCTCCCTGAAAAGCATTCTTCAGCCCCCAGCTCCTCCAACCCAATTCTTGTACTATATATTGAACCAGGACAGCCATAGCCCTCGTGTAGTCTGTATTGGTGATGGCCTCGGTATGTATTTCCATCATTACACGTTTGAAAATTTCCTGGTCGGGTTTGCTATCCACGGTAATAGAGTCGAACAACTCTTCAACCCTTTGACGGACGTGCCAAGAGTGGCATGTTGAAAAATCTTGCTCATCTTGAATTTAGATGAAGTGGACCCGGACTTACCGTTACACTATAATTAATAGAGCCTGAGATCCAGTGTTAATAAAACAGAGGGCCACCAGCAATAAGCAATGCTATGGTTCGAGAGGTCGATGACTAGCCAAGCTTGTAGAAGGGCCAAACCGACAGATGCAACAAGGCGGCTAAAAATAAATACGGCTACACCTCGATATATACAGAGGAACAATGGCACTGAGTCGCCTATGTTCGTGGTCTTTGTCATCATTCGTGAAATCTTTTTGTTCTAATAATGACTCGAGACAGTCCCGCGAAATCATGCTAACGCTATCTTCATCTATCATGCGAGTTATGAAGAAGACAGTAACATGTAGCTGTTGGAATATTGGTTACTACAAACGATTCCATTCCCCATCTATGCCTTAGTCTTTGGTTCAGGAATTTATCTGCCTATGTACTTAAGGACACTGGTTTTGTATCGTATTAACTACGTGTTTACCTCTAATTTGTTGCGGCTTTCTCGTATTTTTACCCTTGCTACAGCCTTTTCAACATTAGCTTGTTTTATTTTGACATTCAAACAAAATACGGCTAAAGGATAGTATCAGGGAGTTGGAGTTTTAGTTTCCGGGTTTTCGCTAGTTTTTGCACATTTCCGAGTTTCTGGAAACCTCTGGAAACTTCACAGCTCGTTTTCTAACCAGGTTTGATACAAAATCAAATCAAACTATCACAAAAATGAGGATATGATGTGTTGAAAGGACGATAGCAAGCTCAGGAAATACGAGAAAACCGCAATAAATTGGAGGTAAACGCGTAGTGAATACTGTACAAATAAGTTTCCTCAAGTACATATTCTCGAGCCAAAGACTACATAATAAAACTAACGAGATAGAGGCATATGAAACAGCTAATCATAAAATCTGCATAACGGTGGCTAAATAGCTATTAGTGAGATAAGACCCATAGTACTAAATATAGAAGACATGGATGGGAATGAATCGTTTGTACTAACCAATATTCCAACATGATGTATAAGGGACAACTAACATAAGGAAGTTTCCATGAAAATGGACATAAATTTCCAGATTCCCATGTTTTCAGGGTTTTTGACATTTTCTGACATTTTTTAAATGTTTCCGAGGTTGTGGAAACCTGAGAACTAAACTACCAACTTCCTGATGGCTAGAGCAAATTGTCTTCGAGTTGCTGGTCACTGTCACAGTCAATCTCTGTGTGTTTTGGAGCAGGATCATCAGCAGGATATTGGCCTTATCTACATATAGAGAATGGTGAAAAGCTTCGCTATGACTGAAGTATACTTCTTTTCTGAATGAATTACTACGCGGCAAAAAGGTAGGAATCTTCTCATGGGATATAAATGTAGATAGCAGCTCGTATTCGACATCCAGCACAGAATACACACCTATAGGGAGCCATAGACAATATAGAAGCCCTCACAATCGCGCCCCCTTACTGCTTTATCCTCCTCACATCCCACCTCGCGCCTCCGTCCTTGTCCTTCTCCCTCGCCTCTCCTCCAACACCATCCCCCGTATCCCTCTCCCGCAGGATGACAATTACCTTCGCCCCGCCCTCCTCCCAATGATCCACCCTCCTTAATTTCTTGCACTTCCAAGCCAGCACCCCGGCAATCTCGTCGTTCTTCCTTATCCGACTGCGGTCGGTCATGGATATATTGCTGTTGACACTCGCGCCGGGGGGGCACGACACCTCGTAGAAGAACCGCACTCCGTGGAACACGGACAGCTCGGGTAATTCGGAGAGGAACGTTGTCCATTCAACAATGTTCGTCACCGGGCCTCCTTTGACAGGGCCGCCGCCCCCGAGGCGCTTCCCGATGTCGAGCCACACCAGCGCAGGTGCACTCTCCACAAGAAGCCGTACATCTTCCATGTCGTGCCACCCCACCAGTTCGAGCCTGCGCAGCTGCGTCCCCGCGTGCCGAAGGATCTGCAGGAACGCGCGATCCGCAGCGCGGTTGCCCGATGCTCCCGAGAGCTTGATGCCTTTGAGCGTCTCGAGGGGGCGGGGCGCCGCGCTGGGACATGACAAGATGGCAGAGGCGAGGTCTTTGTGCGCGTGTAATTCGCGCAGCCGGGGGAGGGAGTCGGGCGCAAGGGGGAGCGCTGGAAAGGTGCCCAGGTCAATATGTAGGAGCTCGATGTTGGGGTGCGCGGAGAGGAAGGAAGGGAGCGACATAAGCGAGGCAGTGGGCGTGCAGCGCAGGTTGGTGAGTGTAAGGGAGGTGAGATGCGGCCAGCGGCTATACAGGATGAATTCGTCTGCGAGGGGGCGCGGGATGGAGATCTGCGGTGAGATGCGCGGGGCAACGTAGGTGATGTCGAGGCTCTGGGGAAGAGATTAGAAGTCGGTGAAGATGGAAGGCGAGGAGACGTACCTCCAGGTTCGGACAGTGGCTGAGCATGCTTGAGATACGCGATAGCTCGGGATGTTTGGTTGAGCCATAGCTGTGGTGCGTAGATCTCAACGTGACAGCGTTCATCTCCGGGAGCTAAACATTCAGGTCAGGTTGGGCAATGACCATTGGTCATTTCGATCAAAAGAACTCACGACACTCTTCATCCGCTTGCTGCCCCCTCCTTCCTCATCCTCATCCTCTTCCACACTCGACGAAAACACTGAGTTATCGCATATCTCCACCTCTTTCAACGCCCCAAACTTCATAAGGACCGGCCACACACTCTCGATCCCCATAGGCGAATGATTGCACGACCATTTGAACGAGCGCAGGCCCGTCATCCTTCCCATAGCCTTAAGTAGAAATCGCTCCTGCTTCTCATGCAGCCCCAGTTCGTCATCCGTGCTCTCCAGGTCGGTATCGGTGAACATGATGCCCTTCGGAAGCACTTCGCCCACGGAGCTACGCTCGTCAATGACCTCGAGCCGACACACATTACGCGCCAGGGAGCGGTCCACACTCAAGTGGTTCCATACACGTATCGACGACACTTTGCACCGAATGAGTCGGTACTCCCAGTGCCGCGGGAACACGACATCATGCACCCTCTTGCAGGATAACGCGAAGGACAACAAGTCGCGTCGGTCGTCCACGTAGTACGTGATCGCGTCGAGTATTTCTGTCGGCTGGCGCGTAATGAGCGTGCGGCGGGATGGTGAGAGGCCAACGAAGGGTTCCACGATGGAGAGCAGGTGCATGGAGAGCTTGTGCTCTTCCGGGGTGAGTTTGTACTGGCATCCTCCAATGCGCGAGGGGAGCGAACTGATGAGCTTCAAGAGAACATTGAAGGCCGCAAACGGGTCCGTGCGATCATACGCGTTGAGATTGGTACTGACGCTTGGTTTTGGCTGGATGGGTTTCCTGAGCCGCGGGCGGACGGCAGAGGGACTAGAGACAGTCGTCGAGGAGGGAACCGCGCGCGACTTCGAGGTTGGCGCGCGAGCTGAGCTTGGAGCCATCTGAGGCAATGGAAAGCCAGAGGCAAGCTAGGTGGGACTAGATGGCTTATCACCCTGGGACGTTACTCGGATGATTCCCGTGCAGTGTGCACATTTCAAGAGTTCCTGAGAACCAATGCCATGGCCGCCCAACATGTGCATGAGCGCCCGTTGGTGACGATAACAATATAGGCAATATATGCTCATCACGTGATTTTAAACGACATAGCGCGTCAACGTGTCACTCAACTTCGCTCGCGCAGGGAAATGCATTTGCTCTGGAGAATTTTTAAACTTACGCATCCCACAGATGCATAGTGATAAATAAATAAATAAATAAATAATTTTGCTGCTTGGATTATTTAAATTTCCTCAGTTAAAGGTATTATCCTATCGATTCTGAGCAACTATAGAGCAGTTGAGGTTTAGAACACTGTTAGTATGTACTAGAAGGCTATATAAGTTGGTGTCAAGCAGAGTAGAACTATTCTTCTAAAATGTACTGACTATCTTCCCTTTTCTAACTCTACTCAGCCACTACTTATGAAGAAATTCAATTAATCACCAGTCAGAGTGACAACTCCGCTCTCCATTACCTTCATGATTGGACCTAGGTAGAAGATAAATCATGGCATGTTGATCACTTCCTCAATTATCTTCGTCGGGCAGTTCTCTGTAATGGAGACGTGAGGCTAGAAACGCTGTATAATGCCACTGCACATGAGCGACTCGCTGCTTTCGCTAGTGGAATGAAAGTAGATCATATGTGTCGAGACTGGACAAAAATTCGCGAAGTCGCAAAAAAGAACTTACAAAGTTAGATATAATAATGAATCAGACTAATTGTTCTCGAGAATAGCGCTCTGCTTCGAGGACATTCTACAAGCCTCGGGCTTACTTTTAGCTTACCCGGTGCATTTTCCCTTCTAGGCAATTTCACCGACGGCTTGATAGGAATTTTCACTCATTTCGTACATACTCTGAATTAATCAGAGCATCTTTTTATGAGTATAGGGTATGCTAGATCGAATGACCTGGAAAATTTTAAAGTAACAGATATATATAAGAGCTCCGTACACACTCGGCCTTGGTATCCATTCCTCGCATGCTCCCTGCACCCGAAGAAATCGAAAATCGGCTACATAGCGAAGCCACACAAAAACCTATGTCTACATGGTCATTCCTATGATTTATACTGGCCGTGATTTTCCCAAATACCATCCTCTTTGCGACCAGCATTTATGCGCAAAGTAAAACACACGCTATACAAGCTGAAACACCGCGTAAAGATTCTCATTCTCTCAGTGATCGATCTATCTAGTGCAAAACCAGGGTTGGTTTCGAAAGCACACTTCATTGTGTGAAAAAAGCACCGGTGAGATGGCAGGAATAACTCGGATGTAGATTGGATATAGATTGGACGATGGGTGCTTGAAAAAATGAGAGTTTTTAGGGAATAAACCTGGATGTGCTTCGAAACTTTTATGTTATGTACAAACTGATAGGATTAGGCTCGGCCGTATATGTGATATGCGGCATCTCCCATTACCATCCTCTCGCAGAGCCATACTTTGAAATGATGAGTGTAGCTGACATAGTTCTTCTCCATCAGGATGAAATTTCAACCGTGGAAATATCCACATGTACTGATTCCCCCATCTGATGAATGGAAAGTGTATTTTGAAATAGTAAGCAATAAGTTCTGTGTATAAGGGCACAATAGGTTCTGACTGAGGCAACTATCCAGGCTCCTTCCATTTCAAAGTACGGTTTCCTTCAGAGAAATCTCTTCTATCAGCGGTTCTAATATTGCTTCGATGCTAAACTTCACTTATCTCATTGCTGTTTTGGTCTGCGCGACATTGACCCAAGCATGTCCGATAGAAAGCTCGAATATGCTGGTAGCTAGTGAGCATTGTCCCTCGGTCTATATATATTTCACTAATTCGTGCATAATACAAGAACTAACCCTATTGGATTCACGAACATCGGAAATCCCACTCCAGATAATATTCCGCATAAGTGCATAAATTGTCATTCGATATGCAGTTACCGGTTGCTGCGGTACTATAGGAGGGGACAGTAGTAAATTACTAACATTGGAGACCCCACCTCAGATTCCAATGTTCGAAGTAAGTGCTTAATTAATTTAATGGACGTTTCCTTGAATTGAATTTGAATGTGAATATAATAGGACAGGAGATTGCTCTCATTGGGAATCCTACCCCAGATACCAATATTTGACGTAAGTGAGCTAGTTCTTGTTTTAGGCTTATCTTTAATCTGAAAGCAAAAAAGAATAGGTTAGACCGGACCATTCAAAATTATCACGAATACTTCCCCAGATTCTTAAGTTGGAAAATAGAATTTTACCTCTTTCGGTTGGAGTTCCAAATAAAATGAGGTAAAATGTGAAGATTATAGAGAAATTATATAATACTGGCCTATTTATATTAGAGTCGTAAAAGTTCTAAACACCAAGCACTTTCGCTACATTCTCGTGGCGAGGTATCATCTTGACTCTGAAAGGAACTGGTGACCGGCCAGATTGACCATCATATTCCTTCAGGTCAATGGTCTCACCAAGGATTTCCTCTATTCGGAATGCCCACAGCATACGGGAAATAGCAAGCCAGACTTCTCGTTCAGCTGTCATCATTCCAGGACATATACGACGACTATACATTATAAAAAGTCTAAGAAATCATATAACAGTATTTGCAACGATAGGACGCACCCTGCTCCAAACATCCAGTGGTCTCGCTCCATTGCATTTGGTAGATTGACGGATACCGAGGTTAAATTTGAGTCCCCAAGATAACGTTCGGGCTGCACAAAGGAAGTTTAAGTACAATGTAATTTGACCTGACAATCGTTACGTGTTGTACACGCACATTAAATGAATGGGGATCTTGATATCTTTGCGGATTATGGTGCATAGTGTACTAAAATCTAAACTTAATCTTGCATTCAAGTCGCTATGGAAACTCGTCTTACCGTATTCAGAACGACCACGGTGTCTTTGGGAATGATATTTCCTTGATATATGAAGTCTTTGATATTATAATGAGGGGTCCCAAGCCAGAAAGGATTATGACACCGTTCGACCTCCTTTAAATGAATACAATATTAGTGCTCAAGATCCTGGCTTTTGAAGTAGAGATTGAATACTTTAATAATGGCACGAATATAGGGTAAATTTGGTTCGTCCTCCCATGTCGGCAATCGATCCATACCAACCACACGGTCCAGTTCCTCGTGTGCTTTAGACTGTATGTCAGGAAGGGTTGGGATATGTGCGGAGAACCACTGCATAATAGAGGCCATCTGTATTGTAGTACACGTCAGTCTCGGTTCTAAATATAAAAAGTGAAATAACCACCAACCGATTCTACGCCAGCAATCATAAATCCTGCACATAGAAATGTCACGTCCAGCTCATCCATCTGCTCTTCAGCTCGGGATAATATTGCAGTCTTTGCTAAGCAATCGGGTACTGGCTCTCCGCGCTTCATACGAGCCTCGATCTCCTTTACCATACCGCCATAAGTTTCGATAATATCGGAGTGAAGATTTCTTGCACGAGTAGTCATAGAATTAGGAAAGTGCTGCAAAATTGGAATAAAATCGATTAAGTTGGATATAGGACTTGTGCAGTTCCTAAAAGAAGAACTAGAATATTAGTCGATAAGCACTGTAACAGGATCAGTAATACATACATAAATTCCCGGGAGAGCCTAAGAGCCCGCCCAACTACTGCATTCTCAAGGGTATTGGTACGTGTGCCAAATACGATAGTCAGCATGTTGTTGAGTGAACAACGTCCGGCATGAGGTTGAGGATTGATAGGTATCCTTCCAAACATCCCGTAATTGTAAAGGTCCTTTACGAGGGTGACAGTCTCATAATCCAGAATGGAGGTATATGCCTCGACAGCTGCTTTCTTCAGCCAGGAGTTTGCCACACGCCGATGCGTTCTCCTACGTCGGAGGTAAACGCATTATGATGAAGTAACGCAGGTTCCAATAATTACGTACCACTGCTCGCCGTATGGAGTCGCAGTAATTCCACGGCCAGCGAGTATATTCTGGCATTTTATGAAATTATCCTTTCTCGAAGAAAAAATTGCACCGTTCTTAATCAGAAGGTCTTTGGCGATATTAGGAGCCGAGATGACAACAAAGAGCTGGTTGCCTATCCACAAGGAGTACAAGGGTCCGAATTTCTTCGCCCAGCGGTCGAGTGTGTGTTCAGGATATCTCGTTAAGTAGGGCAGTGATCCTAAAGGAAAATGTGTCATTTAGCTCTAAAAACACGATGCAGAGAAAACATCACAGACCAAGAATGGGAAAACCCATAGGCCCGTCGGGGATGCTGTTCCCGTTGATATTCTTGAATGATCGTTGAAAGAGTGATTTAAACAACATCCATGCAATAGTAGAAAGACAAAGAACGAGAGTGATTGCTCCAGCGACGTTACCTGTCATAATATGAAGTTAAAGTGTCTGAAGTCAAGAACGACTTTATAAGTAATACGCATGCGAGGGCTCCGGACCTCCAATGCAATCTTTTAAATGTTATAAGAAAATCCACGTCTCTCTAAGGGGACTTGGTGTAGAAAGTATCGATTATTTCTGTCGCATTCCTAATTGGAGTTCTCATTCATCGCCTTCACGGACACATCAAGCACCATTCACTGAATCTGTTTTGTTTCATAGTACTTATTGCTGGCACTTCACCTTGAACATCGAGTGTTACGCACCAGTGCGGAAGTTTTCCATATTTACGGAATAGAGGACAAGAACCGGTTGGAGATTGTTCCGTGCCGCGCGACGCGGAAATTTTGGTTCAGTAATGGAGGGCGGAGCCAGCTGGAGCCAGTGGAGATGATGGCTATATTCTCAATTCTAAACACATCACATCAGAAGTTACTGTCGTCCAAACTGGGAGGGCATATTTCAACATCCGCTCCAGCGCCGCTGCCGTGGCCCGCTGCTTCACTCGCTAAGCTCCCCGGTATTCTTCTGTAGATGGTTGCAGCACATTCCCATCGCGTCCTCTTTGATTCTCTGTAATCTGCCTTCTACCTTCAATGAGACTGAACTCATCAAATTTCATGTCTTCTATAAAACTTTAGAAATAAACACTTCTGGCTCAACAACATTCCCTAGAGTTTGATGAAAATAAGCCATCCAGTCTCGCTTAGCTTGAGGGCGAAGGTTTTGACTGTATGCTGCATAATACAGGTACAATGGCCGAATATCTGGCACAAAAATCTTGTGATGCCCTCATGTTATCCCAATTCCGGCCAAATTCCCCTGGGCTTTGAGGTCCTTACAATCAGATAGATTAATGCACGGAGTACTTTGAAATGGTATTGAGATGGCCGGACCATCAGTTTTGTTATGACTTTCAGTAAGTGGGTTAACCTTTCTTGAGAGAGTAACATGGATCCAAGCATGAAGATGGTTACATTTAATAAATTTTTGTAACAATTGGAAAAAACTCAATTTTCTAAGTAAAGGTCCAGAAGCCTCAGAGAGCCGTCCGCTTTCAATTGGCAGCATTCCTTGTGCGGTATGGCACGGAAAGTAGTGATGTAATGTCTGTTGCGAAGCGCATACCTTTGGGACTTAAGACCTTGTGGAATTATTGTAGACGTGTAACCCGTGCACTTCGAGAGCTTAGGTTGAATGTGATTGAAAAGTCACACCAACCTGTCGCTTACTACCGAAGTATTGTTCCTTGTAGACTTAATGAGATTATATATAGCCAAGATGTAATATTAAGATATGGAGAGAGAGACGGTAGTTGGGATAGTACCTAGGTGGAATTAAGAGAGAAGGACAAATGTGCCAGTCCAGTTTTTATGGCCCTAGCCGCGCTGGACGTTGAGCACGTGAACAGGTGGGTCACGGCAGCGGCACTGGAACAGAGGTTGAAATATGTCCTCCCAATTTGGATGAGAGCCCCTCCTAATTCGGACGACGGTAAGTTACGATATGATGTGAAGTGATGGGTTTAGAATTGAGCAGGCCTTACATAATTGGTACATTAATGCGACTACAGTGCTTTGCATTGCCATTTGCACTCGAATGTTGGGGAAATGTATTCGTCCATGTGTTGTCTTTGACGGTGTCTGGCAGATACTAAGCCGCAAAAAACGTCGTCTTCCACTACTTTCGCCCTGGAGAAGCTCAAAATGGGTGCTCGAAACAACCAAGGTGCAAAATCGACCTGGAAAGTTTTTTTTTAGCTTCGGAGGTGCGGACAGAACGCAGGAACAACCGCAAGCATGTCAATTGGCTGAACATGCCGGACTCTCAGATCAATATATGCAAACAACTTTCAGCGGTGTCGTTGTGCAAACGGCGATGCAAAGCATTGTAAGGTGTAATTGCGAGATGCTAAATTACGTGCATGTGTGATTCGTCAGTACGAATCCAACTTGATGCTTGAATTCAGCTGCTAGTGGTCGTGGATCAATGTACGTACAACGTACATAGAACTATTTTTCTTTTCAAGAGATATTTTAAAACGTTTCCGGGCCTAAGATGGCGGCTTGTAGCGTGTCCGCAAGACTGTGCCTACGGCGACAAGCAGGATGCGAAGATGGAGAGAAAGGAAAAACCCCGATGTCACGATGTGACATTATCTGATGTCAGGGCTCAGCTGAACGCAGCGTGCCGGCCTCTCACGGCTGCGCGAGGGTTCGGCCAACCTTGCAGCTCATCGATC
The DNA here is from genome assembly GCA_036937195.1 of Nidularia pulvinata. Taxonomy (NCBI): domain Eukaryota; kingdom Fungi; phylum Basidiomycota; class Agaricomycetes; order Agaricales; family Nidulariaceae; genus Nidularia; species Nidularia pulvinata. Next base: position 14,149 of record JASFDH010000251.1, on the reverse strand, counting down.
CCGATTCCTGGCGGGAGCACCCGGGGTCGCATGGACAAGGACGGAAAGAAATGAACACATTACTCCCGAGCTAAGTTAATCGAGCACAATCCATCAACCACTTTCGTCCCATAAAAGCACTATCGAATTTGTTCATTAAGCAGTCATAGCGTTGAGATTCCAAGGCCAGCTTTTCACATAAAATATGTCCCATCCACACGCCCCACATCGTTTTGCATCTCTGCCGAGATGGATATCACATTTTCTTGGATATCGTCCGATTCCACCTCCAAGGCGCCTAGATTATGTCGTCTGGCTTTGGTCTTTCATTGGTTCTTTCTGCGGTATCTCAGTACTTCAAGCTGTTTTCGGTCAAGCACAATATTTCATAGAAAGAGGAGTCCCTTCTATCATCGCTAGTTATGTAAGAATTTCTTCGCCCTGTTGTACGAATTAAAGCCTAAAATGCATATTTAAAGGGCGCCACAGCAGTATTGATATATGGAGCAATAGATGCACCACTAGCGCAGCCACGAGCTCTTTTTGGTGGTCATTTTGTTGGCGCATTAACTGGAGTCTGCATAACCAAGCTATTCTACCTTCTTCCAACAGAGGAGCAGTTCCAGCAATTGACATGGCTGGCTGGATCTCTCTCATGTGCAACCTCTATTGTACTTATGCAGGTGACAGCTACCACTCACCCTCCTGCTGGTGAATTTAATTTCCGATTCTATATCTGAATGAGTTACTGAATGGAATCCAGGAGCGACCGCGCTGCTAGCTGCAGTCAATGCTGAAGTTAGAGATATGGGGTGGTACTACTTGCCAGTAGTCTTACTGTCTTCAGCTCTCGCCCTTACAGTTGCTCTTCTAACCAATAACATCCAACGCCGGTACCCCATATTTTGGTATCAACCGGCCATTCCCAGTTCTATTCCAGCTTCTCTTCTTACACCTGGAGATGATGCCACTGGCGAACAAATTACTGGAAATCTAGCAACTGCGGAAATGGAATCAAAGAACGACGTGAATACGTCTTCTCTCGTATAGAGATTCGCATAAACTGTATGATCCCTGCACACTATCAACTCAGCTATTCTACTAATAGAACCATATACATTAAGATCAAGGAGTCTACCAATTCTAGAGGATATGTTATGTGTTGTGCGTATTAGTAATATGGAACTTATCATAGTTGTTGTATGTGATACTTCGAAATTATTGACATCTGCATGACGTTTTAATGTCAACTTGACGTCTGGCAGTCCATTCGAATGTGAAAGTCAGCTGTGCTTCCTATCTAATCTAAATATAAAATAGGATATCAGCTAGTGTCATGCACAGCCCCTTAAGTTCACAGTTGTAGTCATTCCTGCTTTGCACGCCATGTACCCAGTTACATTCAGCTCCTTCGGCGATATCCTTGCCGCTGCGCAACTCGCAAACACTATTGTAATCGCTTTAAAAGACAGTCAAGGGTCATCATACGAGTACCAATACCTCATTCAGGATCTGGATGCACTTTCTCAAGCCTTGAAATTCGTTACTCTTGCTTTGAAGTTCAGCAGGGCCTCCCCAGCTGCTGTGGATTCTATACACCAAGAAATCGTTCGATGCACTTCGCTTATGGAGCGATTCAATACCAGCGTTCAAAAGTACCAGAGAGCGCTCGGGGTTGGAGGTTCTGGCAGTTCGTGGCGTAAAATTGGATGGGGCCTTTTCAAAAAGGACGATATTGCAGTCTTACGCACGAAGCTCGGTGGACATCGAGCTAATATCCAAATCTTTTTAAGCTCCATTATCACGTTGAGTATTATTTTTCGGCTTCTTTAACTTCACGTGTTGACAACGATGAGGTAGTGGAATGGTGACCGATAGTGCCAATGAGCAGAGACAAGAGCTTGCATCGATTAAGCTGGTCTCAAACGAAATTCTTGCCATCGTCCAACAACTCCCTCAATCCATAGGCTACGGGTGCGACAATGGTATAATCCTCATTGATATTATCGGTCGACGCATGACTCTGCCAACGTCCCTTTGCTCGACAAAGGAAGTGAGTCGCTGCAACTGCCTGAAGTCGCATACGCTAATCAGCTCTCTTACAAAAATAACTGCACTATATAGCAACTCCATGCTACTCTGAAAATTGCATTTATGAACCAGAAGGGAAAAGAATACATCGATAGAGGTGATTATGAACTGTTATGCAGCAGCGTGGAGAAAGATGGCGCGTTAGAGCCGTTAAATTGGGCACACGGTGTCAAGATGGGCACGGTTGTGGAGATGAGCGCCATTTCGAGAAGACTTGTGTATTACTACTCGAGAACTGGCTATGAATGCCCGCTTTGTCATAGTCAGATTACAATGTCGAATTATGTGGGAATTGAATTAGCATGGTGAGTGAACACAATATTTGCGGAAGCCTGCATTAACATATTTCCGAACTTTATTAGTTGCTATTGTGGAAGATCGCTTATTCCTCGAATGAATTGCTATGATGAAGATATGTCAAGGTGTGTGTATTTCTTCTAGATCTAGTCACCCTACAACCCGATGGAAGAAAATGATTAGGATGATTCGAGAGGAAGATAATAAGAGCACTAACTTCCGCAGGGCTTATATCCTGCATATGTAAGTAATTTGGTTTGAAAAATCTGCTTATGAAGACGTTTGCTAACGCAAACTATCTGTTTTTCTTCAGAGAGTAAGTTGTGTGGTTACATGTGAATCATATTACAGTATTGAAACACTGATTTTGGCTTCCTTAACAGGGGTTTGTCACTCTATCCTTTGAAGTATTGAGAGTTATATCTTTCTTTCATCTATTCTGGAGAAACATTGATCATGTTATTTTCTACATCAGAGGTTAAAGTTTCTATAGAGGATAAAACAGACTCACGAGGATATACAATTAAAATTAGCAGAAAGGAGCAGTAGGACCTTAAGAGTAGGCAATTTTTGAATCAAGCGACTTATATCTGCAGCATGCAGTAAATGAAGACGGTAGCCGTTCGATGCAAAGGGACTTACAGCCTGAATGTGTTTTGATACAGGCATCCATATGCGACGCGACAATGCACACGAGATATGTATCCTGCTCGTATTTCAGTCCCGCCGCTTCGCTCTTAACGTTGAGCTGACTACCAGCAGTTGGCGTTGATTATAACCTCCCTTGAAGCTAAGAAAGAGAAGGGCACAAGTGTGCGCTCCAGAGGCACGGTCATTACCAGATGTTGGACAAGTTGGACAATATCGCGGCGACGACACTATAGGTGAAGCAGCACGAGGGTTATGAACGGCCGTGAGTCGTGACATGAAACCACTCACTGGGGGGACTCCTGGTCCCTCGCGGGCCCTACACCGAAAACCGGGATAGTGCGCAGGCGTGCATCGAAGCGAAATCATGCATTATGAGCCTCACTCAGCAGCATTCCCGACTGCAAATACAACCGAGTTGCTGAACCATCGAAACGCCGTGCGGAAAGTCGAGAAATGCAATCTGCTCTTCCTTGTGTGTTGCATTTCAATTTTCAGACGCAGAGGAAGCTATGCTGTGCGGTACTAGACCTCGATCTCTCCGACATCGTCGCCTCGGACGCCGCCATGAACATAAAAGCTGAAGCGGTGAATTCAAAAGTATAGGTAGAAGAATAAGTAGGTACCCGACGTTCTGCAGGTCCAGAATTGCAGATTCAGTGGTATTCTCGGAGGAAGCATACGAATACTGGACAGCAGTTGCACCCGAAGGTCGGGAGAACTACACGTAGTTCCGATCAGATGGCTGGGATGGTGGAAAGCATCTACTCAGAGTCTGAGAAAGCGACACTGGGGGAAAGACACTCAGGAGCTGGGGTATCCCGTAATAGCATTACTGTTGAGAGCGGGCCTAGGTTAATTTAGGTACGTAATATCAGCACCAGGCAGTTTCGACACTGCTAATGTCCGGTCCACATGCAACAGAAGGAGGAAGAGAAAACAAGCTACCTCTCACGCTTAGTTAAGATTACCTAGCGGTCAGTTTCCATATCATGTAAATACATGTTTTACGAGTAAAGGTATCCCCAAAAGAGATGCATCCGGCGCGGCTCTGTACTAGGCAGAGATCATAGGTCAATAAGAGATTTGAGTAAGACAAAGGATAGTGAAAGAAGGGAAGATCGAAGTAGATAGAAAGCAAGCGCAAAAGAAGTTTTGAAAAAGAGGAACATAACCGAGGGAAAGCAAACTAGTATAAGCGGTGAACGAAGAATATAGCGCGAGCGGAGAAAGTATGGAAAGTGAGGGAGTACTTACTCAGACAGAGTAAAGTTGCCATCATCCTCTCCCCGTGTCGGCAATCTTATCAACGCAAAGTATGTCGCGAAATGATACACATTTGCGCGAATAGGCTCCGAAGGAAAACTATTGGAGGGTATCGGTCTTCGCGCGCCAGCGGCAATAATCCCTCTGCGTGAGGTATGAGGTATCCTAGGCCAGATTGAGAAATTTGCCTGCGAAGCGTGTGAGCAAAGATGACGAGACGAAAAGGAGAGAGAGGAAAGACACGAGAAGATGCAAAGTGCAGAATCTATAGTTGAACATGGATGACGAAGGGATGGGGTAGATAAACACAACTTACCTAGCCGGTTTTACAGTTATCCAGCTTATCCTAAAGTGTTCAGATGCGTTCTGTAAAAATTTCTGGTAAGGGGAGTTGGGCATTTGATATCTGTACCAATTCGTGACGACGAGGTCATCTGCGTTGGGTAGACGCGTCAGTCGCAATAGATTATAACAAAGAATAACTACTCACGATGATTCACTTCTAGAAGAATGCTTCACGTCGCCCATGCGCAGTGATCCTACCCGCGAGCCACCACGCCCTCTGAGCGGCCGCACGGTTCACCACAGATTTCGCATGTATTTGACTTCTCTTCATCACTTAGGATACACAGGGAAGCCCTATTCTTGGCTCAGAGATTTATAAATAGTATGGACACTTGAACAGTGTGCAAACCATTCTTCGACGTCGACATCGCCAGGAATCTGTGCTTTAAAAACGGATGACTTGTGAGAATGGAGTATGCACAAAGATCTTCAGCTTACCATATAGTTCATGACTACTGTTTAGCTAGTGACATGACGTATAATTTGAAATTTGGGAGTTGACATTGGTGGCTTGACCTCCGGGTTGGGTGAGCACTGAGTACTGAGGAGATGAGCTTTCAGACCATTACTTTTTGCCGAAGGCCGAAGCCTTATCAACCGGTCACATGATGATATATATCACCGACTGTGACCGACTTAACCAGGGTCAGGCTGGCCCTATCCCTCTCTTCCGCTTTGACAACCAAGCGACAACGAGACTCGACTCGCAAGCTCCCCGCATTACCCCACAAACTATTTGCTGAAGCAGCCAATTCTTGTGTCCACAATAGACTACGTTGTTGAATGGAAGTGCACTCAGCCTTATCACGAAGTGACAGTGGGAATGAGCTTAACAAATATCTGGTCTTCAGACCTCGGTCAGGTGCTCGGTCGATGCCCGCAGCCGCTAATGGATGACCAAAATGTCTTCTTCACATCCGCTCATGTCCGTTCGTCCATGTACACTCACCAAGAATTTTGTATGTGAGATCACCATGGCTCGGCGTAGACTTTCTAAACTTCCTATATATACGAGGTACGATCGTCTTGCTTGCAGCATCTTCAATTTTCTCTTCTTCCATTCAAGAAAATAACAACAACTTCGCATTAAAGCATCATTATCCTCCCACATACATAGCCATGTCTGAACAAAAGGTCCAGGACATACTCGCTCGCAACAAGTAAGCCATCTATTCAGAATCTCAAGGAGCTCTACTTGATGTGATTTTCTCCAGGGAATTTCATTCCGCTCTGAGCCCTCCTGCTCTGCTTGATATTCGCCAGGCAGCTCAGAAGAGTGGCGTTCCCGGAGGCCTCATTATCTGTTTGTCCAATGACGTTGTGTTAACAATTAGCCCAACTCACCATGATATGATGCAGTGTCCTGCAGCGATCCGCGTATCATTCCTGAAGAGTACTTTAACCTCAAGAGAGGAGGTAAGTTAATCATGTTGAACAATTAAGACGAGTGTTAATACAGAATATAGAGGCCGCTGTCATCCGAAATGCAGGCGGACGAGCTTCAGATGCGATCCGCACCATCCTGATGTTGGACACCATTGTCGGGATCGCAACGATAATTGTAGTGCACCACACCGGTACGTTTTCACTTCACTGTCGCTTTCGTAATTCCAATTATTTTTCACACAGATTGCGGCGCTACACACGTCCACGATGAAGAGATCCGCGGGATGCTGAAGAAGAGAGTTCCAGAAGCCGCCCAATCTTCGCTCAATATCGACGAAATGAAATTCGGCGAGATTTTGGAGTGAGTGTTTGAACATTTAGGTTTCACCCCTCGAAGTGGTGATGCTGACTGGTATTATTCTCCGTAGCGTCGATGCGAGTATCAGAGAAGATGTAGCTTTCTTGAAAGCTTCACCTCTGTTGAACAAGGACACGAGAGTTTTGGGCTACTCTCTCGATGTTCATACTGGCCAGTTGACTGAGGTAAAATAGGATTCAGACGCTCAGATATGTAGGATTTGTCCTCTATGAATGAATTGCTTGCTGGCTTTTTGAAATTGAATACATACCACCGAGGTAGCTAGATACTTCCCGTCCACGTCGGATGCCGATATCCGAAGTCACGCCCCCTCAACACGAATTTCTGATGAATTTACATCTGTCTTTGAAAGACTTGCTGCTGCTGTTTTACTCTATCTCCGTGACAACGACGCTTCACCTCCGCGAAATCCGTGTGTCCCCCGAGTTGGACGCTTTACTCTCAAATCCTCTTTCTGCATTGTTCTGCTTTTGGGCAACATTTACGAATGGAAGCTCCCTCAGCCCGGCGGTGGCAACAAGCTTAATAATTATCAGTTTCAGACCACTGTTGGACGGTAGCTTCATCTCCTTGAAACACTAGTGCTAATGGATTACCAAAGCGTCTTATTCACGCACTCACGTCTGATCATGTGCGTTCGTGCATGTTTACTCAAGCAGGGCTTTGTATGTAAGGTCACCGTAGCTCACGATGCATGTTCTGAATTCTCTATATATACGAGGTGGGGTCTTCTTACCTGAGCATCTGCAAGTTCCTTTTAAATAGCAGCAGCGTTGCTCTACCCTCCTAGCCTTCGATAGTTGCAATAGCTACCTTCATGTCTGAACAAAGAGTGCAGGACTTGCTCGCTCGCAACAAGTAGGTTAAGCTTTCCGTTACAATCTGTTGGGAATCTAAACCGTCTTCATTTTGCCTGTTATTCCTCCAGAGAATTTCAAGCTACTCTGAGCCCTTCTGGTTTTGCAGACATTCCACGTGCATCACGAAATGATAGCGTTCCTCAGGGCCTTATCATTTGTGTGTCTCATCGTTGACCTTTACTTTTCATACTCCCAGCTCACACCGGGATGGTCAGTGTCCTGCAGCGATCCCCGGGTTATTCCCGAGGAATATTTCAAGCTAAAGAGAGGAGGTACGCTATAATGTAAGCTTGGTGAATAAATGCTGATGTCCAATATAGAGGCCGCCGTCATCCGAAATGCTGGAGGGCGAGCTTCAGATGCACTCCGCTCGATCCTTATGCTGGACGCGATCATCGGTATCGCAACAATAATCGTCGTACACCATACTGGTAAGTATTCATCTCACTGTTCAGGCGCCAATTACTTAAAATTTTACCAAGACTGCGGTACAACCCGTGTTCATGACGAGGAGGTTCGCGAGATGCTCAAGAAGAGAGTGCCTGAGGTCGCCCAATCTTCAGAGCTCAATATTGGGGAAATGAAATTCGGTGAGATCTTGGAGTAAGTCTTTAGCTTTGGCAGGCGCCTCGAAATAATTCTGATAGCTTAAACTATCATTATATATGGTAGCATTGATGAAAGCATCCGAGAAGACGTAGCATTTCTGAAGGCCTCACCTTTTTTGAGGAAAGATACCAGAGTTTTGGGATATTCTCTGGACATACATACGGGCCAATTGATGGCGGTTAATTAAGATAGTACAGTGTAATACACCTCCTTGAATGACTACACTTCCTTGACCTAAATCAGTGTAGGGCATGCATATCTCCCTCAAATATCATGAGAATCAGCATTTAAGTAGAATATATATATTAGAATACATGTACCAAATCTTGTAACAAAAGAATGACAGAAAGAGGAGATTACAGCCTGATTTTGGCACTTTCCTGCAAGTTTCAATGTTTGTACCTGAATTATTCTACCCTGGATGGCTTAATTGACATAAAAGTTGGGGAACCAATAGGAAATATCTACCTTTTCAGCCTGAAAAACATTTGGACATTTTCCAAGCAAATAGAGTTCAGAGAGAGGGTTTATTAAGCAGGACTTCCAGGTGTGACAGCCCAAGATGAATATTTGATATGAGGTGAGTACTGGACCATATGATTCTGATGCCTTGTCACACTTGGTCACAGCAAGTCAAGGGGAGGAAAAGGAATGAGTACTATATTGCTAGTGGAGAAAGGACCAGCTCAAGACTGGGGTTCTGAGTACAGATGATGTACCTAAATACTACCTAACTCATGTACTATGCACATACTACTCATGGTCTATGCACATACTACTCATGGTCTATGCACATACTACTCATGGTCTATGCATGTAAGTAATGTGCTGCACTACATGTGTCTTGTGTGTGCAAGTAGTAATTGATCATAAAGAGAAGAAGGCCTTGTATTGTCCTCATGGGCACAGTTGCCTCATAGTGTCCATGCAGTATCCATGTGTTATCCCAGAGATTAAACATTCCTGTGATAAGATCCAAGAATAAGATAATGATAATTGCCAAGAAAGAAAAAGCAAATTCATGACAAGTACTCTGGCACAAGTAATATTAGAATAGAAACTACCACCAAAAACTACTCTGAATCTATACTTGAGTGTTTTCATTTTTATAAGGCACATTATATGGTATAAAACAAAAGGTATTGTAGAAGTAAGTGTTAGAAGATCAAAACAATAGTTTGGAGTTTAGTGAGAAATGGAGATGAGTAGAAACAAGCAGAAGGATAGTGGAGACATGGCAGAATGTTGGAAGAATATCAGAAGAATTGTGGCTGTGACAGATCATGTGTTTCTGGTTATTTTTTTAAGCCCCAAGTAAAAATCATTGTTTTTTATCACCCCTTTATTTTTCAGTAATTTACCAGGTTGGGTCAAATTTTTGTAGTAATTTATGTAGATGATGTGTCATGATATGAGCATACAAGGATGACATCCCAGCAGCCAGTACAAAGTATATACCCTGCCAAACCCCAGTTGCAACACAGGTTGTGAGATATTTTTTTGCCTTCCTCTAAGATTTTACTTGCTTTTCAACATCATTCTCAGCCTTCATGGCATCCACAAATCCACTAAACTATGTATGTGGCAAAATTATACCACCTAATAGACTCAGTATGCTGGAGCTACTGTAATTTCAAGGCATCCCTTCCAACAAAATCATCCCACCAGATCTGTTGTCAAAGCCAGATCTATTCTCAAATGCTGACAGCATCATGATAGCAGACAGAATCTCCATTCTGTCAATAACCTCAATGCCTACATTGTCTATGGACAAGCCCTGGCCTCTCAGGCCTAGAACAAATTTTTATTTTCTGACCAAGAGATTTGAATTTTGGAAGGAAAGTGGATTGAATAAGCATAAAAATGCAATTTCTGAAATTTCCCCTGTCATGTGATCAAATCCATAAAAATTCAATAATTAGGTAGGGATACTTGATAGGCTGAATATGCTGTGAAAAAATACAAATCCCACTGCAAAGTTGGAGCTGGAATTATGATGGATGTTGAGATCCTCAACAATGAGGTTTAGTTTAGATGTGTCATGTTCTGGTCATGATAACTGCTCATACACTCTGGACTACTCTCTGATCAATCCCAACACTCTGTCAAGACTTGTTCCTATGACCTGGTTCCTAATTTAGTTTGGGCCACAACAGTGCTACATCAGAAAAGTCAGAAGCAGTGTCAGAAAGTATTCCAAATATAATGCTACTAAGATAGAACTGTTGGCTTCAGCTTATATGCTGTGCCCTTTCAGTTCTTGTGGGTTCTAACTTACAGACATGGCCTACACATCAGAAGAAAGTACTGGGGGTCAGAAATTCATCAGAGATGGCTTGGGTGAGTGACACTAGAGACAAAGTCTAGTGTTGAGGACAAAGTAAGACTGGTTAACTGAAGCCAACTAGAAAGGAACCAGAGAGTGATTGGAAAATACAAGAGAGGCTCAGAACTTAGTAAAGAAACTGTGGTATCTTAGTCAATATTCAGAGTGCAGATACAGAGAAAAAACTAGCTACTTAAATGCATTAATAGTTAATTGTATAACTAATCAAAGAACAGTAACTAGTAGCAATAGAGTCATAATAAAGCTAGGTATCATAACAAGTGTCAGAAGTCAAATCTCAGAGTTGGAAGGATATCAGAAATGTTCATAATAGAAATATTGTTCTGATAGGGATTAAGGTATTGTCAAGCATAGAAATGGTAATGAGGTTGAAAAGGTGATGTAGTCTGTAGAGTAGAATGACAATAGAATCATTTTACTGCCCTACAGACTAGTCACAACCTCTTAAGCTTGTTGGGGCAAGTCTGAAATGAGATTGTATTTGAAAATGCGATACAAAATGCACAAGGTAAAATAAAATGATGTCTGACACTATGCTAGCTAGATACAGTGAATGGTCTTCCTTTTCACTTATCTAGCTACAAACTCTTTGAGATAGTCTTCCTGTCTCTAGAGCTTGCAAGGTCACTTCATTCTAAGTGGAGATAGACCTCCTTTCAATATAAATCTCTTAAATCTACAAGGGTGGTCTTCCTTCCCTTGTAGATACTAATGGTCTCTCTAAAAACTAGATAGGGATGGTCTTCCTTTCCCTCTTTAATTCTACAAAGCACAGTGGTCTTCCTTCTCTCTTTGGGTTAAGATTCCAGGAGATGGTCTTCCTTTCTTGTCATATCCCTATACAACACAGTGTGCACCATCTCCAGACCATATACAATCAATCCCAACACTATCCTGATTCTCAGCTTGCCTCCAGTGTTTACTCAGTGTCATGATTTGTTTCTTTTTCTTTTTGATATCTTATCATGACACATGGAATCATAGATTAGATGGACACATGGATAACACACACACAACATGCATTTACCAGCACTTACTGCATACCATGAGGGTACCAACCCTTTTTTATTTGTTATATTAGATATACATGTTGCAGCTGATCACTTATTATTTACATGCATGATACTCATGTTATACATGTAGATACAGCATGGACCCAGACATTACTTACACACATAGAACACATGTAGTTTAGTATATAGGTAGCACAATTGTACCAAGAACATCAGTCTTGAGCTGGTTGTTTCCCCACTAGCAATACAGTGTCTCTACTCTCATCCTCTTTACCTCTTTTTGAGTGATTGAATGACCTTGATGTTGAGCTATAATAGAGCATATTGTTTGTGTGTCTGACACTCAGGTCTACCCAGTCTGTTTCCATTTTTGTACTTACTTCATTCCAGCCACACACTATACTTTTCATAGCACATCTCTTTCATGTTAACATTCAATTCATATTCCTTAGCCCTTGTCATATGTTCTCTCTCTCTTAACCCACTTATTTCTCCATTGCACTAGTATGAGTATAGTGCTCTGTGTATTTACTCTGGTTACTTAGACTTTCTAGTATTTAAGTACTTCAAATGTATTGTAGTACCTCAGTTTGTTATTATTGTGTTTAACATCCTTACTAGTCTCTAGCTAGTGGATAAGCTACCTCTAATCCATCCTCACTCATCTCTACTCATTATCATCCCACTTGTTGTCACACTTCTTGCTCAACAAGATCTCTGGTCTCTGGAGGTCCCTCCTGACCAAATCTCTGGTCAGGAAGTTGAGTATCAACTGTCATTATATCTGGATCATATCACTCACTGTTATCTGTAAATTAGGTGTTAGGAATGAAGGAGGTGCAGCACATAAGCTGAAGCCATTGCCCATCTTGACTCTTCTCTTTGGTAGCACTCAAACATGTTTCCCAGAGATATTCCCAGAGTCTCCAGTGTCTCTCCCTGGTCACCACACATACTCTATCTGTCTGGAACCTCTAGCCTATATCCTGGAAAGCATGTTTGTGACATTTCTCCTGAAATTACACTTTTTACTAATTAAGCCAAAAGAGATGGTCTTCCTGTACTCTAGACTCCTCAAATCACTAACACAAGTCCAGGACTTCATCCTGTATTTTGTTGTATGTTACTCAGTTCATTATTTTCTTAGATTAAGGTGTGTATGTGTTTTCACTCTCAAGTTGCTAGCTCTAGCTAGACATCTAACTTTGAAACTGAACTGGAATATGTTCATATCTCTGACTTAGTGTTGCAGGAGCTGATGAACTTGTCACTGTAGATTGCACTGTGAGAGAATGGGGGCAAAATCCCTGTTGCCTTTCTCATCCCTCATCCTTGAGCTTTTATCTCATCCTAGATAGCTATTCTTAGCTGATTCCATGGCTTGGTTCTTGGTTTGCTCATATTTCAGGCATCTCTCACTAGAGATCAAATATTTATCCATATTTATTCTCCAGGATGGTGTCCTGCCAACACCTTTCTATTCTAATTTGCTCTCTTTTTCAGAACCTAGCTATATCTTGTCCCTCTGTGTTTCTCTTACTTATCTTCTGTCTGCACCTAGTAGGGTCTCTTACTTAGTTAGTATAGATCCATATATTTCATTTATTATTATTTTATGTTCTGCCCATCTGTGGTTATCTGTACACTCTTCTTCCATGTGAGGTTCCACTATGTTTCCTTTTCTCTCTTTGTGTGTGACTGTTAGGACTCACATCTGAAGCCAAACAATGCATCACCATTGCCTTGGTTTGGCTGTGCTATAGCCTCTCCCAGTCATGGTTTAGCCATATCAGTTCCCTCCAGTTCTAGATGCTGGTGCTATATTCAGTGCTGCTGTGCTCTGCATTTTCCTTCATTCTAGCTAGTCTGTTTTCTCTAGTACTTAGGACTCTATTATTGTACTCTATCCTGTTGTAGCTAGTTGTTTTAACTACTATCATAATTTAGATGTCGATATGTGGTTTTTCCTTAGTGTTTAGGTGTAGATCTGCCTAGGGCATATCAAGGTGAACAGAAATGGGGTATCAGGATTGTTGGAAATATCAGAAAGGAGTCAGGAATTGTCAGAAGCATGTCAGAAGCATGATCTGATTTTCAGTATATGACACACTTCCTGACTCTGCCCTGCTCTCTGCCTTACCCAAGTTTACTCTAGTCCATCTCTATTTTCAATTCATATATTTCAGCCACAAAAACACTAGTCTCATTATAATAAATCCTTTGCATCCATACCTTCAGATCATCTATCAATTGCCTTAAGTATTCTCTAACTTTAACCCACTCAGTTCTCCATATTACTTAGTATATTTTATTATGCCTTACTGCCATTTGCATAATTCTGTGAACACCAAAATTTTGTTCAATGTGTCATGTGATGTGGTTCCCACAGCCAAACAAAGGTGATAAGCTTTTGATAAGGCAGCACTGCATCCTCCCACCACCTCAGATGCCTCCTGACCTCTCCAACAACCTGAAAGAATGGATCCTAAGTTGGTATTACAAAGATCAAATGACCATGTGGGATATAGCTCAGCATGCTCAATGTTCTGTTGGATTAATTTCAACAGTTCTACAAAATCAGCATGAGTTTGGCATGGTTAATAATCCATTCAAGCAATTAGAATATGGTGATTGTAAATACCTTGATACAATAATCAAGGCAAACTTATCTCTTTACTTGGACAAGATGCAGAAGAAGTTATTTGATGTACATGGAATTAGGATCTTGATTGCAACCCTATCATGCACTCTTGCTTCAGAGCAGGTGTCTCAAAAGGCTGTAACCAAAGCAGCTGCCAAGTGCAACAAAGAGCTATATACTGTTGAAGTGAGAAGAGCAGCAGAGCAGTTCCACACTTGCAATGAGCAAGACAAGCTAAGGCTGAGTCCTGGAGTGAGTAACTGGGGAACTACACTCTAGGACTGCAGG
>JASFDH010000250.1:0-29438 GCA_036937195.1 Nidularia pulvinata | reverse complement strand
ATGAACCAGTATAAATGGTGAATAGAAGGAGGAGAAACAGACTGGGTCATGATTTGTGACGGTTTTGAGTCACATGCGTGACGTCACGCTGCCAAACGCCTTAGTGGCATTGCCCATCCCCAATGTAAGGCAACGAAAATATGTACGCCAGAACTCATAACCTATAGTATTACTATTAGGGGAAAGAATGGTTTTATGCCTGCCTCACGTCGAAAGATGCAAGAATTGTGCAAGAGGAATAGGGGTCCAGATATATATAGATATCTACTCCGAGCCCGGACCTCATTCAAAGGATGTTAAGATCTTGCGCTAGCTCTCGCCTCACAACTTTTCTTAAAAATGAAATGACGTAAATGGAGCACGCTGGACTCTCTGGAGATTGGAGTCTTGAATTTTTATCTCGGTCAGGCCTCGTCGACGCACCTCGTGCAGCACCGCTGGCTACCGGGGCACTTCCATCGATGCATCGATCATTGAGGGCGTTCTGTGTCTCGGCCAGAGTTGGTGTCGCATGGCAAGGCGGGTGATCCGACGCCTTTGAGGCGTGGGAAGCGTTGGTGCTGGGTTAATTATATTCAGGGATCTAATTTTACCCTCCCGTCATGTTGAACCACCACCGACGCGAGTAACGTCATCGATGGGTGCACGTATATTCCAGTATTGCGCTGTTTTCAGCCAATTGGTTCTTCCGCTCGGGTCGTTCTGTAATATTCTAAATGTCAACACGGCTCTGTATTCACTCACTCGAAATGGGGCAGGACGGTGACGAGCAGTAGCAGCGTAGCCGGCGAGCACGGCACCTGGAACTGAATCACACCGTGCGGCATATGGTACATCATGTCTGGGGTGGGGCTACGCAGGGCCCGGACGCCAAGACACGGTGACGAAGGCGTCTCGGTCGGTAAAAAGAGACTGGCAAATGGCTCCTCCGCGCCATGACATCACCCCTCCGCCCCGCCTCAAAAGCCCGTTTTCCCCAGTTCCCCAGCTCCAACACTTCCCCACTCACCTGACTGCCCCCGCAATATGCCACTTTTCTATTTGTGAGTTACTATACGCCCCGTTCCTCCAGCCTACTCACCCACCCCTCTCTGTATAGCCATGGCATGCCCATTGGCGGCGTGGCCATCATGCTCGCCCTCGTCGCGAGTATGGGTGGCTTCATTTTTGGTTACGACACTGGTCAGATCAGCGATATCCTCCTCATGAACGACTTCAAAATGCGCTTCGCTACGTGCAGCACACCGGGGGACGCTGCGAGCTGCGAGTTCTCCACCGTTAGGTCGGGGCTCATCGTCTCCCTGCTCTCCATCGGCACCCTCTTCGGTGCGCTGTTCGGCGCTGTGTAAGTACCCGCCAGAATCCCTCTGTCTCACTGTGATTCACCTGCCCCTTTATAGCGTCGCCGACGCCATCGGCCGACGATGGGCTATGGTCTCTGAATGTATCCTCTTCATCATCGGTGTCATCATCCAAATGGCCACCTCCACCGTCTGGCAGCAAGTCGCCGTCGGTCGTCTCATCAGCGGGCTGGCTGTCGGCGCACTCAGCGCTGCTGTCCCAATGGTACGCCCCTCCATCCCCTTTTCTCTCTCATATCAAGGTCTCACCTGATCGTCACAGTACCAAGCTGAAACTGCACCAACCCAACTGCGTGGCACACTCACCGCGACGTACCAGCTCTTCATCACCCTCGGTATCCTCGTAGCATGTACGCCCCCCTCCCCTACCCCTTCTTACACACACACTAATCCCCGCTCCCTCCCACAGACTGCATCGCCATCGGCACGCGCGAGCTTGCCGGCGCCGCCGCCTGGCGCACCCTCGTCGGAATCGGCATCATCTGGCCCTTCGTCCTCGGTATCGGCATTCTGTTCATGCCCGAATCTCCCCGCTGGCTCGCCGCCCACGGCAAACGCGACGCTGCCCGCAAGTCCGTCGCGCGCACCTACGGTGTTTCCCTCAAGAACCCGGAAACCAGCCGTCTAGTCGACGCAGAGGTTGATGAGATTACCAACCAGATCGAGATGGAGCAGCGTCTGGCGAGCGGCTGGCTGGATTGCTTTAGGCCCGGGAGCAAGACGCTGTATCGCACCTTACTGGGTATGGCTTTACAGAGCTTCCAGCAGCTTACCGGGGCGAACTACTTTTTCTATTATGGCGCGACGATCTTCCAGAGCGTGGGGATCAACGACAGCTATATCACGCAGATCATCCTCGGCGCGGTCAACTTTGGGTGCACGTTTGGCGGTTTGTACGTCATGCAGCGGGTGAGTTCCCCTTCCTTTCTTTTTTTTTTTTACTTTATCATTGACCAGGACCTCCCACCCAGTTCGGTCGCCGCCGCCCCCTAATCATCGGCGGCATCTGGCAGTCCATCTGGCTCTTCGTCTTCGCCGCCGCTGGCACTGCCAAGGACCCGACAGAGAACAAGTCCATCGGCAAGCTCATGATCGTTTCCGCGTGCCTCTTTATCCTCGGGTACGCGATGACCTGGGCGCCCTGCGTGTGGATCCTTATTGGTGAGACGTTCCCGACACGCACGCGCGCGAAGCAAGGCGCACTCGCGACGGCGTCGAATTGGCTGTGGAATTTCTTGATTGCCTTCTTTACGCCATTTATTACGAGTGCGATTAAGTTCAGGTATGGGTTTATATTTGCTGGTAAGTCCTTCTCTTCCTTTCGTGTGTTTTTGTGTGGGCAGAGGCTGATTAAACTCTTCGTGTATGCAGCGTGTAATTTGGCCGCAGCAGTAATGGTCTACTTCTTCCTATACGAATCCTCCGGTCTCTCCCTCGAGTCCGTCGATAACGTACGTCTCCTCCCCTTCCCCCCTCTTCATTATTCTAACCCATTTCTTCTCACACATAGATGTACAACGACCCAGACTGCAAGCCCTGGACCTCACGCGAGTGGGCGCCCATCGGCTACGCCTCGCGGTACGACCTCGTGCAGCAGACCATGGCCGCACAGGCGCACAAGCCCCTCGCGGGCATCGAGGAGAAGCGCACGGAGAACGCAAGCGAGGCGGGCACGGACACGACGGGCGTGCGGGACTCGTATGTTGCCCCGGGGGAGAAGGGGCCAAGACACCCTGGTGCAGCGGTGGAAAATGGAACGGGGAAGCCGGTGGGGCAGGGAGCGTATGTGTAGACAGCGGCTGTCTCCCTTAGGACTCCTGTTCCACTCCCCCGCCCCCCTTCCCTTCATGCCTCGACTCCTGCTCGCATGTTTTCTCGCTCTTGCAGCACCATCTAATCACACGAACATCATCTACAACTTTTCTACACAGACGCTCATCACCCACACACCACCCACCGTACACTGTATTTCTACCCATCCCCACCCGCTCCTTTCCCACAGCGCACACTCTAATCAGGTTAATCGGCCCTAATAATTGCTTAGTGTTACCCCCCAGTTACCTACCCCCTATTTCCGTGCCCTGCTGCGACGTATCTTACGATCTTCTGCTTGTTTTGTTTTCTGTTTCCTCCTGCTTTTTTTTGCACACATAAAAATGTATTTGTAGTGATGTCTGCGATGTGCAAAAATCATTTTAGATCTGAATCGAACGAATCGATCTTCATCGCCAGTTTGAGGAATAAGACTCAATGAATTGGTACATATTGCTAAGGCTCGACTCTGCGTTCTCCTTTGTCGAGGAACATGAAAACGTATTGCGCCCGTCGTTTACGATATGCGTAAACTACGATGATTTAAGCAGTCCTGATTTACGCGCATTCGTCTCTTCATCTCCACCTGTCTGAGTAACATTAGGAAGCGTGACGGTATGCCATGCCAGCACCACATCCAGAAAAAGCCGGATTAAATGATCGAGATTATTCCATCTGACTGACGCGGGATATCCAACCAGCAGTGGCACATGCTTTGTTAGATCGACGAGACGAGTGAACAACTTGAGAGCGAAGCCTAATTGGGAGCTTCCTGCAAAATTTGCCGGTTGTATTGTTCAAGAGGATCTGGAAGACGATGCCCACAACGAGCGATGGATCAACGACCCGTATATGCTCCCAAGGAGTCGGAAGCTCATAACGTGAGCCCATGGCCCCTTCCAAGAGATCGGCTAATAGTTCAGTGCATTCACTGAATAGTAGAGCGCGCCGACCGCTACGAAGATCTCAGTCTCCTTTGCTGACCAATATAAACAGATGACAATCAATCTGATATTGAAGATCTAATACCCGAGCAACACTTCTATCACGCAAAACATGCAGGTGCAGGGAAGACGAGCACTTACTGCTGCTTTTGCTTGCCATGGTACCTATGCGTCCAGCCTCTCGCCTACCTGTTCCTTGTGAGTCGCCAGGATCATTCGCAATGTAGGAACACAGTCCTCCCACCATCGGACTTGAGTCCTGGTAATAGCTTTCAACATCGCAAGTGCATGTAGAAGCCATCTGAGTCCGCTGAACATAACAGATACCCATTCGAATAACGACTGCTTCTCATCGCTTAATTGATGGAATATGCCAGGTCCAATTGCAATCCTGCTGCTATGAGTGCAGTCCCTAGTCGCTCGATACTGAATGTTGAAGGGCGTGTGTCCTAATAGCGCGAGTCGAGGGCCGTGCCCATGACAGATAGTGCCATCTTAATATAAATAGGCGGAATTATAGAGGATAGAAGTTCATTTCCTTACACAATCGTCGACAGAACAAATAAATGCCTTGGATGAGCATCTTCGCGGATCCTGTTATCCAGGGGACATACATAGCGGGCCAATTTGGGAGCGTCTTGATATAAGGAATCCAGCTTGAGTAGCCCATAGCATAGTCAAGAAGAGTAGGTGAAGACGGTATGATGACAAACGACCTTCGGAGGACATACGGAGTCACTGCTTGGTGTTTGCCCAAAGGAGAAGCTATCAATTTCAAACACGGAATGGAGCAGGAAGACATACAAGATTGCTGTGGGGACCTGTAATTGCACGTCGCTGAACAATGCTATCTTTGAGCATTACATTTCGAAAGACCATATCAGAATATAGAACCGCCTCCGACCATAAGCGGTCATCTTTTCGATACTTCGAATATCCATTAACTGAGTTCTTCTCGCTAGTTCGAATCTACGCAGTTGCGGCAACCTCGACAGTCTGGTGATTATATATCATGGGCCGTACCATGGCTGAGATATCCTCAATTTGGTTAAGCGTGGCATTCTGCTGCATCCAGTGGTGAGATCTGCTTGAGGACTTGCGAGATTCTAAACACGATCCAGACGAAAGCGAAGGAGGCGGCGGCTAAAGGTACTGTTATGAGCACACATTTGCATACCGAGGCCGCTTTACACTAAGGCGCGCCTGAATTAAGACTGGGCTCGCTATCGCACATGGCCATCCTTCATGAATGAAAAGGTGGGATTGAAGCGAAGAACGCGTAGGTGCTTCAATGGCTCATGCCCTCACGCATCACGGTGTAGCAGTGATAAATGTAGCGAAAGGAATCATCATCCGCGCCTGGATATGGTAGTCATGGTTGGGCTTGGCACCCTAGACGATGCTCAGAGACGCCTAGTAGGTACCAACTTTCAAGGCAAACCAAAAGCAAACCCAAGAATCCATCCTACGCGGCATGAGTCAGCATATAGCCGGCTTTGCATATCGAAGTACCAATTACCGAGTTATTGCAGTGCGTTCAAGGCCTGAATAAAGTAAAAGTCAAAAATGACGGACGTTTGAAGGTCGAGGTCGTTGAAAACTTAGTCGTTGTGGTGTTCAGTGGCGGCCTGCGAGTGAGTGTGCCTAAGATGAGCCTCGTGACGCATCTTATTTGGTGCTGATGTGCAGAGGCTTCCATGTTTTGTCCGAAAACAGCAGCTCACTCTTGTGGACCTCCCACACATCATCAATGCTATCATCGATGAGCCGCCGTTCTTACACTCCTCCTCGCGCGGGAATCGAAAGAAATTCTTAGGTGAATGGTATTTTGGGTCTTTATCCAAAATTCAATCTCTTAAGTCGCAATTCTGCCATCTGATTATACGCAAGGTAAAACCGGCTCGATTCATAGTGTGATTGAATGCTCAATGGGCCTCTTTAAGCTTTCCGACCACGGCTTTGATAATTTCTACATAAAAAAAGTAGGCTTAATTCAAATTCCTCGGCATCAGGATTATCCTAAAACCTCCGCTGCTTCTGTAAAGTATCTCCGCGATCCACCCCACCTGAGCTTAGATATGCTCAAGGCCAAGCCCAAAATAACCACCCCTCTTCATGATGTCATTATGAATGAAAGATGTTGGTAACATATTCCACAAGAGCTCACTCGCATATAAAGGGAGCTTTCGCCATCCATTTCACCCCGCTTTCACACTTTTATCACAACATCAACTGAATTTAACTACTACTACAAAAACTATGCAAGCAGTCGCAAACGCAGTACAAGACGTGAGCTTATCTCTCATTCGTAATAAAGCCCTTTCTTACTGACACCATTTTCAGCACATGGGGCCACTCCCTACGGCTGTTAAGCCTGAGTACAAACATAGAGAGGATGGCTCGACAATGAAAGCTCTCGCATGGTTCGGGACCAAGGACGTTCGCGTCATCGATGCTCCCATTCCAGACATTACGGAGCCAGATGATGTTATTGTAAAGGTGACAGGAACGACGATTTGCGGTTCGGACCTGCACCTGTAATGCTTAATTCGCATGCTTCTTCGTAAACAGATTCTAACTTTGGTTTCAGGTATCATGGAGAGATTATGACAATGCAGAAGGGAGATATTTTGGGACACGAGGTCATATCTACTTTACGGACCCAGGATATTCCAATCACTTATCCTCATTGACGTTTAGTTTATGGGAGTTGTTGACAAACTAGGGCCAAACGTGACAAATTTACAACTAGGCCAACGCGTCGTTGCCTCCTTCCAAATAGCCTGCGGAGAATGCGAATACTGCAAGAAGAAACTTTCATCTTTCTGTGACAGAACAAACAATTCTTCGTAAGCAAATGTGCTTAAATCATTTGAGATTTCAATATCTTATTGAATGGTTGTAGTCTGCAGAATGCCATGTATGGGCAACGTGATGCTGGATTTTTCGGCTATTCACATTTTACTGGGGGTTTCCCTGGAGGGCAGGCCGAGTATGTGCGAGTTCCTAAGGGCAACGTAAACCTTTTACCTATTCCCGACAACGTGTCCGACGAAAAAGCTCTCTATCTTTCCGACATTCTTCCTACCAGTTATCATGCCGTCGTGGATACCGGCGTCGAAGACGGCGATGTCGTCGGTATTTGGGTGCGCTACTCCTACTTTGTGAATTCACCCTCATGCTCAATGACGACTGATTGTAGGGTCTTGGACCAATTGGACAATGTGCAGCATTATGGGCGAAGTTGAAGGGTGCATCGCGTGTAATCGGTATCGATGCTGTACCTGAGCGACTATCATTCGCCGAAACGAAGTTGGGCATCGAGACGATAAACTTCAAGGAACATTCTGATGTCACCAAGCGTATATACGAGCTCGTCCCTCGTGGTTTTGACGTCGCCATTGACTGTGGTATGTTTATCATGTCCCTCCTTTCCTGTCCGTACTTATACAGTTAATTTATGACGTATAAGGTTCATTCCATGAGCCGAAGTCTATCACTCATAAGGTGCAGAAAGCATTAATGCTCGAAACGGATGTTCCGGAGACTATCAACGAGATGATCTTCTCGCTCCGGAAGATGGGTCGAGCCGGTATCATCGCTGCGTACGCTGGGTATGCCAATGGTGTCAATGTCGGAGCTCTTATGGAAAAGGGGATCAGGTAAGGCTAAATTCAAATTCAAGTAATAGCTTTACGTCTAACATGACTGTACAGGCTGATCGGTAATGGACAAGCTCCTGTTCATCTTTACTGGAAGGAAATCCTCGATGATTATATCATTCCCGGAAAATTCGACCCGAATTTGTGAGCTCCTTAACTTTTTTAAGTGTTGTTAATGTAAGGCTAATGGGAACGACAGCGTCATTACGCACCGCGTACCTATCGAAGACATGGCCAAGTTATACGTTGCTTTTGACAACCGTCAAGCCGGTGTGGAGAAGGTCTTTGTGGAGACGCAGTTCTCATCTAAACCCAGCACGGGCTGTCCTACACTTACTCGCGTCGATGATTGGAAAAAGATCAATTGAGATTTCAACTGAAGAAGCATGGGGCTGTGTAAGTTATATGTAACATACACAGAGAAAATGTTTTACATCATTGTCGATAGCTGATGAAAGTTATATAATTCGGAAATTTATGAATCGTTGCTTGAATCAACAACAGCACGGATATACTCTTGCAAGACAGCGTATTTCATCCAACTCAGGAAGGTCTTGCAATGGCGATAGCTAAATTCATGGCATCTTCTGCGAGGACCCGCAGCGCAGTTCTCGATTCCCCGCTGATCAGCCGACTGGGATAGTTGTGCAAGCTGAAAGTAAAGGAGGTTAGTCTAACTGCCTTCCACTGGGTGGTCAGTTCCTTCCAGAGCATTAGCTCGGAAAAATGGAACCCAGTGAACGAGAAGTACTGGAAAGTATGGAATGACGGAAGGAGATGCTGCATGGCGGTTGGAGGAGTAGCTGTAAGGTCTTCTCAACAAAGAGCAACCAGAAATACGTTCCACAATACTCCTCAAGGTTCTATCCCAGACTTCTCTCACTTCAGTTCTTGGAGTGATGTGGTCGAAGTAAGGAAATCAGGTTTTCCTCTGCGAATATGAAGCTAGTCAAGGAGAGTCAAGTAATGTAATAATTTGGAGGGAATCGCCCAAAAAGCGACTATATCGTCGAAAGTGGAAGCGAACTTAGCAGAGAAATTTCCAATCTACACAGGAATGGTGCGAAGATCCCGTCAAATAGCGCCATGGCCTCATGTGATTTGATTTTGGTAAGGATGAGCTGTCGCAAACAAGGTAAGGAAATCATATTTGGTGAAATCGCAAATTGATCATCGTGAGACACTTTCTCGAATTTGCAGCTAACAATATTTGGGATGTGGCGGAGAGCTTCCAAACATTCATCGATGAAACAGCGAGTAAATTTTAGTTCTTCAAGTTGACCCCATAGGAGCTCGATGTCACGAAGATAGTATTTATTGAGACAGCTTTACAAAGTGCGGGAGCTTTGCTAAAAATTCAAGGTTTGTGCTTTAAGGCAGAAGAGGCTGATAACGAAACTAGACGAAGAAGACTGGTCTTATAATTTAGCAAGGTTTTGATAGTTTGGTTGATGAAAAACTGTCAAATGAACACCAGCTCCGGGAACGAGATGCAAGCAATTCCAGGATGCTATACATTGGCGGGATCAGGTTGTGTGAAAACATGTGATGTTCATAGCTTGGCGTGAGTTTTATGACAAGTGGATAATCGTCAACCCATGTAAGCCATTCTTGCAATAATGCCAATTTCTCAGCACACTTCCCGACAGACACCTCCATGTGGATAGTACCCCAAAGCTGCATTGTTGACTAAACGATGTTTCTCCATGCACCGCACACTGTTCCAAGGAAAAGTGGAGCGCAAGTTTTAGCGTAGTTAACCCTAGTTTAGAAGAGTGAGTACAGGCTAAGCCAATATTTTTGTAACAATTTATGGAGGAAGCTTGGATATCATAGGCAAAAGTGCGTTGGCCCTGGAGCATATAGTTCGGCGTTTAGCCTTGAGTTGATCCAATAATTGCTCTAGCTGAGAGATGTCTGCGTTCACTTTGGCAGCAATTTGGCCAGGTCCGCGTGTGGATCCCCTATAGACGCGATGGCGCATCTATTCTCGGGCTGCATCGAAGGATTGAGCGCGAGATTGGCCTCGTGGTCCGTCGATATACCACATCGATGGCACGTAAAAACGACGATTAGGGTAGCCAGTGAAAAAGTCAATCTGAAACATGTGAATCTAAACAGATAAACATCATTCTGAGAGTAAGAAGCAATGGCATGTATTCAGTATCCTTCACTTGAAGTTATATCCAAAGTATCGTGTAAGAGGCAGCCTCTTATCAGGTAAGAGGTAGAGTGATAAGTTGAAGCCGTGGTGTCGTGATTATCGACGCCATGGCCCATTTTGTCGTATTGTAATGTATTTCTTTCCAACAACTATGCGAAGGAGAACAAAGGCGCTCACTGGATGGCGTGCTTGCCCAGAACTGGCTCTCTAACGACAGCTCTCAGGAAAATACTAAATAGTGCTTCCACATTGGGCGGCATAAAATATAAATATACATGATAGAGCTGAACGTCGAACATTTATACCCTTCGTACTTAGACAGTCAAACTCGGGTAATATTCTTCCTCCGCTTGCAATCACCTATAGTTTTTAATTGCGTTGAATACGGGTAAAAGTAAAAGCTATCGATGGTGAACCCAAGGGTACTTGTTAATCGTAATAGATATATCCATGCCCTCCTCAACATGTGTGAGCATCTCGTCTCGCACTCTATTGCTTACCTCGACATGATTCGCTACTTTGAGAACCAAGCATTTTAGTTTAGCAAGCTTGCGTCCTGTATCTGCTTCATCGGAACCAATTGTAAGTGGTCCTCCCGCCCAGCGCAAGGTTAGTGCCTTCAACAAACTTTCCTCCGAAAACAAGAAGCCGCCATCGTACGAGAACGCACGCAAATTTGGGAGGAAATGCTTTGTCACGCCATTTTTCGTAGCGCAGTTTCCAGAAAAAGACGCCATGAAGACGTCTGACAGATAGATAAAATGATCAAGAGAGTCGACCGCAATCAATTCTAATTCCTGAAGCGACGGTATGTCTTGAAGGAAGGCGACCAACTCCAACTCTGTGACTCTAATGCTTCTAATGGAAAGCTTGGTGAGGTGACAAGCGGATCGCGTAAGAAATGAGCCGATATCGGCAAGGGACCTGAGAATATCCAGGAAAGAAATTGTTAATTCACAAAGGGATGGAGTGGTTATGCGGTCAAACAAAGTAGACGCGTCTTCTGTTCCAATCCGCGTAAGAGTGAGCTGTTGGAGGTGGGGCAGAGATATGACATTTGAGGAAATCGGAAATTGATTATCATCGCCAGTCGGCTCTTCATATTCGCAACAGACGATATCTGTAGAGCGACGTAGGGCTTCAAGGCATTCATCTATCGAAAGATAAAGGCATTTCATTTTTTTCAGCCTATCCCATGGAAGCTCTATATTGCGAAGATAGTATTGCGTGATATTAACAGAACAAAGATTGGGAGCGTCCGCAAACACGTCAAGCCTGCTTTGCCCCAATAAGAGTTCCGGAGAATGTGCCGTTAAAGAAACCAGGAGGGGAAGGCGATTTTTGATACTCGCGAGGGCTTCGACACTTTCATCAGGAAAAAAGCTGTTGAATGTATGCCATTTCTCAGAGCGAATGGCGAGAGCGAGTAGTATTTCACGCATTGGAACGATTAGCTGGCGAGCAGTCTCGTCGTAGCCGGGTGACGCAATTTTGATGGAGAGTGGATATTCACCAGCTCTGGAAAGCCATTCTTGCAACAGTTCGACTTGAATTCGATATCTTTCCACGGATACTGGCAGAAAGATGGTTTTCCACAGATATCCTGCCGACCAAGCGATGTCTCTCCATGCACCGCACACGGTACCAAGGAATAGGGGAGAGCGTCCGAGATCTGATTTTTGCCCCGGTTGAGATGACGGTGTGCAGGCCAAAGCCATTATTTCGGTAGTGATTTCCGGAGGGAGCTTCATCATGGGAGTAAGTGCGTTGATCCTTGATAATATGGGTTTACGTTTAGCACGTAGTTGCTCCAAAATGGACTCTAGCTTCTCGATATTTGAGTCTATACTAGCCAGATCGACGTACGGATCTCCTGTTGAGGTGTTTGTATATCGGTTGAAATTCAAGCGTTGCAGAGGAGGCTTGGGCACGTCACTGGCGTTGGTGAGCTGACTCAACTCCTCAGTCGACTCTGCGCCGCATCGGTGGCATGCGAAAACGGCTATTCTGGCGAGGTATGCGTGTTAGTCGATGGAATCTAGTTCAAGGTAAGCTTTTACTCACTGCTCGCGAATATGGCTGAATTGCATTGTTGTTCAGACGGCTGTAGAGTAGAAAGCGCAAACCTAAGTTGAACGTGAGTCGCGACTTGCGAGCGTCACCAGGAAAGATTATGTTGTGGTGTATTGAATTCAGTGGCTGGGTGCAAATGTGATGTACAACGCGGGCCGGCGCGACGGCATCGACATCAATTTAACTCTTACCAGCGCAATGTCCTCACCCGCATCGCTCTCGCTGCTTTCTAAATCTCATCCAATCTCACAAGGAGCAGAAGCCGCAAGTCTTCATAGTTCCTGCCATCTCTTTACAGCGACCCTTACGCTTCCTAATTAGAAAGTCTACAAAGGAGAGCTCACCTCCAGCGGACCTCCCATCCTCCTCAAGCACCGATTCAAGAAACAATATCGACACGAGACACTAGACGCGTCTTTGACGAAGTCTCGCATTGCAGGAGAAGCCAGAGCACTTATTAGATGTTTGAGGTGCGTGATGTGCTTCGATCAGTGGTGGATTTTACGATAGTTGTGGATGGAGGAAGAGGCATGGATCTTTCTCGTTTTTTTGCTTTTCTTCTTCATTCATTCTGTTTTGGGACGCTGAGAGCTAACTTGATTCCTCTGTATAGATCGGGAGTAAATGTTCCTGGGGTACGCATGGTAGACGCCTCCGAGGGCGTGCTCGGCATTGAGTGGATCCATGGCATGAGCGTTAGACATCTTCTCCCTGGAGGCGGGGAGGAAGGCGATGACGAGGAAGCTGAAGGAGACGCGGGCGTGGACACAGTATATAATCAAGAAGAAAACCCATTACATGAGTATGGAATCTCCCTTGGTGCGCAAAGTTGTCTTGGATATACTGTTCTTCCGTTGATGTTCCTGTCGTCATATGTTACCTTGCTCCCCTCTACTCACTCTCTCATGACACCTATACCATTTCGGAAACGGCAGGCACTCTAATGTCCCTCATCGGCACTGAACTCGCCAAGATGCACCTTGCTGATATCATCCACGGAGATCTCACTACATCCAACATGATGCTTCGACATCCCTCCTCCTTTTCTTCGCCACTAGAACCCAGCATCCCCACTGAGCTTGTTCGTCTACGTCTACTGCTTGACTCTCTTATGCTAACTCCTTCGCTTCCGCCATCAGGTCCTGATCGACTTTGGCCTTTCCTACCAATCAAACCTCATCGAAGACAAAGCAGTGGACCTCTATGTCCTTGAGCGGGCATTTGCGTCAACGCACCCCGATTCGGAGCCCCTGTTTGCTTCTGTCCTTGAGGCATATCAGAAGCACATAGGCAAGGAGTGGACAGCGGTAGGAAGGAGGTTGGAGGACGGTGAGTGCAAGCCGTTTCATATTCGTTTGAAAGGACGTGTTCCTGAGTTTTGTTTTGCGTATGCAGTGAGATTGAGAGGGAGAAAGAGGAGCATGGTAGGGTAATGGCTCGATTTAAAGATCAACTAAACTTGTATCACTCCATATCGACTTGGAAATAGAAACTCCATGCAAAAAAGGCCCTTTTACGCAGTCACACTATGTTCGGAATGTCCAGACGCAGACTAGTTGATAAACCGATCCCCCAGTTTTGCGTTCACTGCGGTCAATTAATCGAGCATACCTGCATAAGTTATGCGAGCTCACCCAGATTTAGGAAAAACTACTTATCGCGCACGATATCGAAAGTCTATAGTAACACTGTGCGAATTCGCTAAGACTTAAGCAGCTTGGAGTTTGTAGAAGTAAGGGCTTGAAGGTTGACATTGGGGGCTGCTCGCCTTGACGTAGAGGCGGTGCGACTTCATTAGGGTATAATCAGCTTTGTTCAGCAGTCCCACTTGGCGAGTGGTAGTGCATCGCACTTTCTTTCTAATTATACTTTGGATTTGATATGTGAAGGTCACTCATTTAATCCAGATAGGGGAAAGTTATTTTATAGTCAAGACAAGTTACTATTTTCCCCCATCCTGAGAATTAATATGAGAGGCCGGAGTAGAGCTCGCTAAGATGATAAAACTACCAGTGCTATTCCTGAGTGCATCAGGGATTTATGGGTGATTACATAGCAACCGACTTAGTGGATCCAAAATGCTATGGTTTATCGGGGATTATGGATTATGAGAGCTATTGGTTATGAGGGAGTCGACTACATGCTGTAGCTCAGCATTTTTTCCTTCTCACTTATAAGACTTATGTGAAGCCGTGGATCAAAAAAATCGGCTCAAAGTCCTCACGGGAAAATGTGAGGTCCGTTGAGGCTAAGTCATTCATTGACGTAGATTTTCTGTTCTATAGATTTCTACTCCTCAGCTGTCCTAAAGATTTCTAAAAAAAATCAATAAAAATAAAAATAAAAACATAAATTTTCAAATTTCCAGGTTTTCAGGTTTTTTGTGATTTTTCTTGGTTGCTCAAGTTGAAAAACCTGTAAAAACTAATTTACCAAACTACTGATGGCCTGCGGGTTAATTTTGAATTATTATATTTTCGTAATTTATTATCAGACAGTTGCAATGTGTCACTAATGGATAGCTTTCGTGGTACGGGCCACTGCTATGACGGTTGCAATCCCAATAACTATAGCTAAGACCGTCAAAACAGTATATGTATTTATGCCTGTCAATTCGACCGAGGATTAGAAAGGCATAAGATCCAAGAGCTACTACTGTGACTTACTAATATTAAACCTATGTCTAACCATCACATTACTGGCTGAAGAGTATGAACTATCTGTACCAGGTGGCGATATATGCGCATCTTCCTGAGCAAGCAGCGAAACTGAAGGATTTGAAAGTATTGTAATGGTTGAAGGTTGAGCAAGATATTTTCCAGAAATATGGCACACATCTTCGAATGCGGTCACAAATGACGCTGACGAGAAGTATTTGCTCTCCTTGTGCAACTCTCTGCGAAACTGTATACCGCTGGATGGAAATTGACTGCCTTCATCTGGCCTGTGGTCTTTGATTAAGCTACAGGCTTTAAGTCGTTCCATAACTTCGTTTGCGACAGGACGGTCTGATGCTTCATGTTTCCAGCAATCTTCCATTAGAGTCCATATATCATCTTTTAATCCCCAATGACGGACAGATTCACTTTCTTTCCCTGGATATGCTGGTCGACGACCTTCGTTAACTTTCAGCATGACAGTGGGGTTGTTCACGATGTCATGAAATGGCAGTTGTCTGGTATACACCTATCGAGGGTCATACGTTAGTTTCATTTTGGGCAGTGACATCAAAATTTGATTAAATAATAGTACTACCTCGTAACACACCATCGAGAAGGCGTATATGTCACTGGCCTTGCTAAACTTGATCTCGGCATCATCGTCGGCGCCAATTATTTCAGGGGACTGCCACCGTAGTGTACCTCCCTTATGTGCAGTGCTTTGAATAGATGTCCACCTGAGTACGTCAGGATCCAGAAGGACTGAAAGGCCAAAATCTGCAATGCACGCCCGTCCAGATGACTGGACGAGTATATTTGCCTGCAAATTTATCAGCATTTCTACAGTGAAATTGAAATATTGGTAGATGGCTTACACCTTTCAGATCTCCATGAACAATACCTTCTCCGTGGACATAGGCTATTCCTTGTATAATACCAGATATCTATGAGAAAGGTTGCCTTTCAGTAGCTTCCTGATAATTATAGTATGCTCATATGGCCTCACCCGTAGGGTACGAATGGCTCTTGGATTATGTTTGAGATATTCATTAATATTACCGTTCTCCATCCAGGGAGAGACCAGGCAAATTCTCCCATACACATCTTGCAGTGGGAATATGCCATAGAATGGTAGGACATTAACATGCGAAATGTATGCCCAAACCATGGCTTCCTTCCAGAATGCCTAGTAAAACCACAATTGATTCTCATTTGAATTTCAAATGCTCACAACTGATAAAGTATACCTTCAATAGATAATTTATATCGGATTGTTGATAGACCTTAACGACCTTGAGACATACATCCTGTTGTCTAAATTTTCCCTTCCAGATCTCCCCAAAATTCCCCGATGTTAACGGGGCATTTCCTTGCAAAACGTTTCTCAATATCAGACTTTCTGGGCAAAGTCCCGAAGTTTTTGAGAGCCTAAGTAGAGCGTTCAATAAATTCCTCTTCAAGTCTGATGCGTCCGGGTGGGGGAAGTCGAGCAACTGATGTGGGTTAATGACTGTCCAGTCTTAAATAAACTGTTTAAAGGAAGTAACTGACCACTTGCAAAAGGTCCAGCAATCCCTGTGCAGCAGGTCCTTTTTTATGTAGAAGATCCTGGTATTTTCTCTGGTTTGTGTAAATCTCAGTGAATGCTATGTATGTATGGTCAATCTGCAACTGAAGATCCTCAGAAACCCAGCTTTCTTGACAACGTCCAGTAACAGTGCCAGTCGGGGCCAGTACTACCATTGAAAATGAGAGAAGTTTCGTATATTTTATGCGCTATTTGATAGCTCTTCAGGCGTTCAGACAATAATCTATTGACTGGTGTCCATGCAATGTCGGTCTCTGGTGTTCTAGTGCTTGCAGTTTTAGCCTGCTAGAAGTGAAGAAATTAGTCACCAAAGGGCTGTGAAGTTGGAAGGCGGGTAAAAAGAAGGAAGCCATCATTCACGGTTGACTTAAGGCTCGGAGTAGGAACTTTAGGGCGCTAGTCTCGTGCTGGCGAGCACTAGAACGGCGTCCATTAGACAGATGAATCACATGGATATGAGGTAAAAGATGCCATTGTAGATGGTGAAATTTGGTTGATGATCCCGATAGTGCAACTGAGGTGCGTTGTTTGATAGCTCTTCAGACTCTGCCTGCTAATTGATGGAGAAATCCATCTCTAGAAGGCTATAAAGCTGGAGGGTGGGTGAAAAGACAGGCAGCATGCTAAAATAAACAACGCAGTCTTAACGACATCGAAGACAGCTTGTCCCCGGGAGGGTAGTACACGCACCTGTCATTCCTCAATAGGTATTGACCGCACGAAAGCTGGGTTCGACTCCCAGACAGAGAGTTTATATATGGGCAAAAATTTTCTTTTCACCTGAAATTTTACTGCCGTTGTCATTCTCGATATCAGAGTGCAAAGTTTCTGGGTAGTTGGTAGCGGGAGCGTAACAGTCAGAATGTGGCTATGTACTTTTGTGTACCAGTTCTTACAACTCTTTGTTAGTATATCGGTTAGTACACGCGCCTGTCATGTTCTTAACTGAAGTAAACGCGCGAAAGCTGGGTTCGACTCCCAGACAGAGAGATCGTCATGTCAACCTGCAATCTTTTTCTTGTTGTTTGGACACAATTCGATTTATCCATGTTACTTCCGTGGATGCGTATCGATTGGCCACAGCAGAGAGTCACAGACACAATGGTAGGCTCGACCGAGATGTACGCCTTTTTCTGTGTGTCCGTATATAAGATAATTTTTATTTTCAACGGAACCGTTAGAGAACATCTGGTGCTTGATACTGACAGACAAGGTTGTGATAAGAAGTGATTCAGGAACGGGGTGAGTGGAAAAGGTATATAGTACAGGAATATGGTCGGCGGAATGCTTTGACACCGCTGGAGCTTGGGTTACGTGGTCGGCATGTGCAGGAATCGACCGGGTGTGCACTTCCACGATATCCCGTTGGGTGGTCAGTGAGACTATTCATGCAACAAGTGATACCTGGCGAGTCAATATAACAGAGGCGCATGGGACTAGCCTATATTTGAGTACGTTGCGAGGAATCGTCAGGGTCTATTCGTACGTCGAAATATGCCCGAGAAAATGTATCAGCGTGGGCGCAGGCTCCATATTTGCAACTAAAAAGTAGATGGATAAGCATGTGAGTACCGATGGCCACGAGTTGGCAGTAAACTGCGACTCACATGGACCACAACGTGCCAAGCACAACAACCCATCTCCTTCTAATCGACAGGACGCGCAACGGCTCCGGACTGTCTCCTGCAAGTCCTCAGCGCTAAATCGCTATCAATCCTCGATATCGGAAGCATCCTCCTCCGAACGGCGAGCGCCTGCGTTAATGAATTGGCTAAGTATAAACGTCCGTTCCTGCTGTATGTTATTTTTGAAACCCGGATCCAAGCTGGAACGGATGAAAGGTGAGCGGCGCGCGCTAGAGGACGTGTTGTGTGATGGGAAGTAGAGGGGAATGATGGCGGGGATCATAGGACGTTGGATAGACGTTCTCCGAGGACAACAAAGACTGTATAGGTCGGGCTCGGGGACGGGGAAGAGGGGTACTGAGGGGATTGGCCAGAGATGCTTACTTGTGATCGAGGGAGTTGCGGGATGGGCGCGGAACGAGCATGCAGGAGGCATTGATGACTGCCAATTAGTGACCAGTGAGATGGAGTATTCAAGGCAGCGCAGCTATGGAGACAGGATTCAGAGCCACTGACTCATACATACTAGGAGGATGTCCTAGGTTGTCTGGGCGATCTGAGTGACAGCGCGACGTTCATGTCGATCCCGGAGTATTGAGATGTAAAAGTAGAGCGGACAGATACTTCCTGCGCATCCCGCGAGCAGGTTGAATCGCAGGTACAAAGATATCTTCCCGCGCTAAAATTAGACTTTTCCCCACTGGCATCTCGACGTCGAAGTCCATCCTCGCAACACATCTGCCCTCCCTCTTCCTCCTCCTCCAGTTCCTACCACCTCTCTCCGACTCCCTTCCGACGAAGGCATTTGCACATACTCCCCGCTTCCCCGCACTTACCCCTCGTGCGCTGCGGCATTTGTTGTCAAGGACGGGATCATCCCACGCCCCGGCGCTGTTCTGTCACAGTCCTGCGCGGCTCGGAAGGGGATACCGCTCTTTGCATTCATCCAGCCTGAGGTAATCCTCCCCTCCTCTCTTTCCGCCTCCTTCATCCCGCCTCCCCGAAGTTCGCTGCTGGCCAGAAGCCACCGAAGAAGAAAAGTACTTTATTCCAGCTAGTGCCCTGCCTGCCTTTCACGTTCCTCAGGGCATCGGCTGTATTGCAACGCGTGTTTCCTCGAGTTATCCGGTCTAATCGACGTATCCCCCGTCCAAGCTCGAATTCGCTCCGTGCATGGACCCCGACTCCTCGTCGTACCTGCACCACCCGTCCCCCTCCCGCGCGAACTTTTCCTCCTCCATCGACCTCACTCGCATTGTCCCCTCCGCGCCGCCCTCGCCCTCCCTGGACCCCTCCGACTCTTTCGCGCGAAGGCGCACGAGCTGGGGCCACCGCCCCCTCGACCCGGGGAGCGACCCGCTCTCTCTGGATGCGGACCCGTTTGCCTCGTCCGCAGCAGCAGCGGGGTCAAGCGCAATACGCTACCCAGCCATGCCGTCACACACGGACGACCCGTTCTATTCCCCGCCAAAGGACGGACGCTTCCCGTCCCCACCCCCACAAAGGCCATACAGCCCCGTGCTCTCCGCCGCGCGCTATGGCCCGCCCTTCTCGCGCACCGCCCCGGGCCCGTCCACCGCGAGCCTTATCTCCAACGACCTCGATCCGGACCACGAACAAGAGGACGAGCACCGGGAAGACGACGAAGCCCACCTAACTGCCCACATGGCCGGGGGACGCTCCGGAATCGGTGTCCTCCCCTCGTCTTCTTCCCTCTCCTTGGCGCACCACCACGACGGGGACATCGAGCACACCGCCTCCCCCGCACGCGGCCTGCGGTACAGCCTCTCCCCCTCCCCCCTCAAATCCACCACCACGGCCCTGAAACGCGTGTCCAAGAACCTGCGGCGCGCGTCCTTGCGGGTGGTCAACTTGGCGGGGAGCGGGCTGGAGACGCATATCCGCTTAGGGGACGGAGAGGACGGGGATGGTGCGGGTAGGGAAGGGGGCAGAGACGGGGAGGAAGAGGGAGATGGGGAGGAAGAGGTGGATTTGAGTAGGAGGCTGCCGATTCGAGGACGGACGTTGGGGTGTTTGGGGCCCGAGAGTAGGCTGAGGTTGGGACTGTATAGGTTTTTAGTGCATCCGTGCGTATTTTCTTTTTTTGGTTTTGATTTTCGCGTTATTATTCGTTCTATGATCTTCTCTGGCGTTGTTCTGCTCTGTTACTTCATCTGCGTTCCTTTCGTTTCTGTTTCGTCTCGTTTTGCTTTTTATTTCTATTTGTTCTGTCGAGTTGATCTGTTCTGTCACTTCATTTGCATTCCATCCTTTTCTATTGCTTCATTCCCTTTCCTTCTTCTTCTCCTTCCTCTCTTCCCTCGTTCTCATTCTATTTGTTCTTTTTTCTACTCCCTCTACCTCATCTCTTTCTCTCCTCACACCTTCCTCTTCACCCAATCTAACCCCCCTCCTCTCCTTCCCCAGATGGACAGAACCCGTCATCCTCCTGCTAATCATCCTCAACGCCGTCGTCCTCACTGTGCAGGCCTTCCCGACCCTCACCCTCGCCTCGTCCGACGACGGGGTCCTCCCGCCCATCTCGAAGGGATACTTCCACACCTGGGAGGATTATGTGCTGTTTGGGCTTTTTGTGGTGTATACGTGCGTCATTTCCCAGCGTTTTCCTGGAGGCGAAGATTGATGGTACGGTGTGTAGGTTGGAAGCTTTCGCGCGGATATGCGTCACTGGCTTCTTATTTGACCCCGCCGTGAAGATTGGCAACCCCTTCGCCGTCGTCTCAGCATCTGGCTCGTCAAATAATAACGTCAACAACGCCAACGACACCTCCGTGGAGTACCCATCCACCATCGCTGGCCCCTCAAACAGCAGCACCGCAAACCTCACACGCCAAACCTCCCTCACGCGCACGCGCTCCATCACGCAGCGCCTCACGCGCCTGCAGAATACCCTCATGCGCCCCTTTGCCCTCCTCGGCCCGCAGGGCGTACCCATCTCCTCCAGCAACTCCTCTAACCCCAACCTATCCGAAAAAGCTCCCCCAAAACCACAGCACGTGCACCACCTGCGCGACCCCACCGCGCCCACCTTCTTCGCACGCGCCATGCGCTCCGACAACCCCACCACCTCCGGGTCCTCCCTCGCCCTGCCGTTCAGGCTGAGCATCAACCACCTGCACTCGAAGACGCACCGGCACGTGCCGTACCTCCGCCAGAGCTGGTCCCGCATTGATTTTGTGGCGATTGTGAGCTTTTGGGTGTGCTTTGCGCTGGCGGTGGCGGGCGTGGAGAGGGGCAAGTACCATGTGGGCATATTCAGGGCGATGAGTGTGATTAGGACGGCGAGGTTGTTGACTATTACTAGTGGTACTACGGTATGTGCTTTTTTCGGTTTTAGGGGAATGGCACTGACGTTGGAGGATTGACAGACGATCATGCACTCCCTCAAAACGGCCCGTCCCCTCCTCACGAGCGTAGCGTACTTTGTCCTTTTCGCAATGGCCCTATTCTCGTACATCCCCTCCTTCCCCTTTCCCCGTCCTCTCCCACTGATCCTTCTCCCCCAAACAGTATCATCGGTGTCCAGTCCTTCAAAGGCTCCCTCCGGCGCACCTGCTACCTCGCTCCGACCCTCGGCGAGGGCGAGATCGCCATCTCCTCCGATGCGGCGACGCAGTTCTGCGGGGGGCACATCGACCCGACGACGCTGGCGGCGGTGCCGTACATCACGCTTGGGGGAACGTCAGCGGGCGCGCTGAAGGGGTATGTGTGTCCGTTGGGACAGGTGTGTAAGGTGAGCGGCTTTTATATGTTTTCGAGGGGGAGAAATGGATGGAATGTTGATTTTTTGGGGGAATAGGAATTAGACAACCCAAAGGACAACCTGGAGAGCTTCGATGCGATTTATTTTTCCGTGCTGCAGGTTATCATTATTGCCACTGCTAACGGGGTGCGTTCCACCTTCTCTCCTTTGTTCTCGTGCTAACTGGATCTCCCCTCGAATAGTGGACGGGCCTGATGTACAACGTCATCGACGCCGAGTTCTTCGTCTCCTGCTTCTTCTTCATCATCTGTGTCATTGTGCTCAATTTCTGGCTCATTAATCTCTTTGTTGCCGTGATCACAAATACGTTCTCGGCAATTCGGTCGGAGACCCATAAGAGCGCATTTGGGGCAGCACCGTAAGTGTTTTGTCCTGTCTTCCTTTTTTTTTTTGTGCACGTGGGCTGATGCATGCACAGGCTGATACCGATGAACGATGAGAAAGACGAAACCTGGTTGGACCCCTCGAAGCGACACACCCCCGCGCGGCCCAACCTCGCCAAGGCAATCTACGATCACAGCCGCTGGTGCTGGGTCCTCCTCGCTCTCGCGTCCCTCGCACTGCAAGCCACGCGCACCGTCGACATCTCCGAGAGCCACAAGCTTCTCCTGTACTACGGCGAGCTCGGGTTCACCATTGCGTTTGACTTCGAGATCGTCCTCCGCTTCCTAGCCGCACTGCCGAATTGGAGGACCTTCTTCCAGCATGGGAATAATTGGCTAGATCTATTGTTGGCAGTAGGGTCGAGCGTGATTCAGTTACCGGTGATTAGGAATTCGGAGGTCTATCCGTGGTTCACGATTTTGCAACTCGGGAGGTTTTATAGGGTTATTCTGGAGGTGCCGAGGATGCGGCCGCTCTTGGTAAGCTTTACAGTATTGATGTTTGTCGACTTGTGCTAACGCTCTCGCCCAGCTCGCAGTTTTTGGCAACATGTACGGTCTGGCGAACATGACTCTCTTCCTGATTCTCATCAACTACATCGCTGCACTGGTCGCTGTGCAGCTCCTACGAGGCGACTTCAAACCTGACGACACGATCAACTTCGGGGAGCTGTTCAATTCGTTTTTGGGCATGTATCAAGTGTTCTCATCGGAGAATTGGACGAATGTCATGTACGACGCTGCTCAGGCAGAGATACACCTGGGACAGACGCTCATTGCCATCATCTTCGTCTCTTCTTGGATGTTGTTCGCCAATGGTGAGTCGGTTTAGTCTTTTCTTACATCATTCAGCCTGTCTGAACACCCGGGCAGTCATCGTTCTGCAGATGTTTATTGCCGTTATCAACGAGAACTTCGAAGTTGCTGAGGAGGCGAAAAAGAGCAAGCAGGCGTCAAATTACTGGGAGACGCAGAAGGCCCAGGAAGGCTCATCATCTTGGCTGCGTCGGTTGAACCCGTATAGATGGATCAAAGCTAGCCCTGTCACAGTGAAAGTTGATAATCTCCCCGCCAACCTAGTTCTTCCAGTGCAGAAAACCTTGGTGCAGGACTATGGCGTTCCGAGACACGAAAATCGCCCTGCGGCAGTGAGTTTTTTATATTGTCTTCGTAGATGACTGGTAATCTAACACTTGAAGCAGAAAGCTTCCACGAGCCGTTTCCAGCCACGACATTACTCATCGAAATCCTTGACGGCTCTTCAAAAGCTTTTCGCCGGTGAAATGAGGTCCGACGATGTGCCTATGACATCCATTCGACATGCACGACAGGAAACTCTGGGCAGTGGGACTCATGACCCAGAGATTGAAAGACATTTGTAAGTCGAGCTTTTTTCTATCTTATCGATACTGATTGACTGGGTGTATACAGGGAACTGCTGGCAGCAGTGAATCCCGAGGCGGAGAATGCTGAAGATGCGGATGATGTCTTGTACGAAAGACGCGCTCAAAGGGCTGATTTTATCCGGGATCATCCTTCCTACGACAGGACCTTCTGGTTCATTTCACAGAAAAATTTCATCAGGAAGATGTGCCAGAAAGTGGTGCAGCCAGCCAGGGGCGAGCGCATATTCGGAACCCCGACCTCTCCCATCGCGCATCCCGTCTTCCAACTCCTGCTCTTGCTTACCGTTATCGGTGGCATTGTCGTGGAGGCTATTGCCACTCCCATTTACCGCAGGAACTACTATCATATCCATGGTCAGATACGCGGTTCCTGGTTCGATATCGCAGAGGCTGCCTTTGGGTTCACGCTTTTCATTGAGTTTATAATCAAAATAATTGCCGACGGGTTCGTTTTTACCCCTAACGCTTACATTCGGAGCATTTGGAACGTCTTGGATTTCATCATCATGGCTGGTATCATTGTCAACGTCTCCACAGGCCTAATCTTTGTTGGTGGTCTCAGTCGCTTTACGCGGTCTCTGAAGGCATTACGGGCACTGCGCTTGATTACTCTTATCGACCGCATGCGCTATACTTTCCAGTCCCTGATCATCTCCGGCGCCCTCCGTATCATGGATGCTGCCATTCTTGCCATCCTGTACATGATCCCGTACGCCGTCTGGGGGCTAAACATCTTTGCAGGAAAGATGAATGGGTGTAACGATACCGAAGTGACCAACATCGGCGAATGTATCAACGAGTATAGCAACACAGTGTACGGAGACGCATTTGCGTTCCCGATTCCTCGCGCATGGGATAATCCCTCACCGTCAACCCAGTTTTCTTTCGATAACTTTCGTTCTTCGCTCCTCATTCTCTTTGAGATTGTCTCTCTCGAAGGATGGACCGACGTCATGGGTGTTGCAACGAGCATTGTGGGCGAAGGAGAACAGCCAGTGACCAATACATCCCAGTTCAACGCCATATTTTTCCTCATCTACAATCTTCTCGGCGCCGTTGTCATCCTGACTCTGTTCATCAGGTTTGTGTTAAACAGTTTATCCTCCAGTGACAGCATCTCTAACCCCAAGTCAACAGTATTATCATTGGTAACTTCAGTTCCAAGACTGGCTCGGCTTTCTTGACACAGCCTCAGCGAGAATGGATCGACCTACAGAAACTATTCAAACGTCAAAGACCTTCGAAACGACCAAATGTACGACCAGAAAGGGGAATACGTGCTTGGTGCTTCGATCGCGCAGTTCACAAGCACGGTTGGTGGTCAAGAATGATGACAGTGTTGTTCGTTGCACATATTATCGTGTTAATGTATGAGGATTTGCCTATTCCTTTACTCTTTGCTTATGCCCCTTAACCTACCATAGGACCCAGACGTTCTCCGTGCGTCATTTTACGGAAACATTGCGCAGTGAGTGGTTGTTCATACTACTGTAGGTTCTACACAGCTAAACATGGTGCCATTCCCTCCAGACGACTTCTTCCTCGGGGTTATGGCCATATACATCATAGACGTTTTGGTTCGTTCCTTCGGCCTTGGCTGGCGTAGCTTCCGGGCGAATGGATGGAATTTGTTTGATATCGTGGTTGCTGGAGGAAGCTTCATCACGACACTGGTTGTCAGATTCAATTCGAGCGGGTTCCTTACTCAGCAGCTTCAGAAACTATTCCTCGTCAGTATTGCGTTCAAGTTGGTGCAACGCACGAACAGCTTGAACATGCTGTTCAAAACCGCAGTGTAAGTCCCTCGCAGTACTTTTTACCTACAGAAGCTGGTTCTGATATCGTCATTAGTGCCAGCTTGCCGGTAATTCTGAGTTTGCTTGGGTTGTGGCTCATATTGTTTATATTCTTCGGAATCCTTTACGTCGAGGTTTTCGGAATGACGAAATGGGGTGGCGCAGAGAACAGGAACCAAAATTACTTCTCTCTTGGATCTGCACTTGTAATGCTGACGTTCCAGAGTGCAGGGTCAGTGCTTCTATTAACTACTATAATCTCAGTTGCTGATGAATATCTATTTTAACAGAGAAGGATGGAACCAATACATGCATGATTTGTAAGTTTACTTCGCGGTTCTTCACGAGCTATTTCTTACGGAACTGTCTAGTGACTTGACTTATCCACGCTGCACCAATTCATCTACCGGCGATACTGATTCGGACTGTGGAAGTACCGGATGGGCTTTTACGCTTTTTATTGCCTGGAACGTCCTCAGCATGGTACGTTATCTATCCAATTACTTCGTCTGTCTGTCCTTCTGACACAGGTCCTTTACCTAGTACATTTTCGTGAACATGTTTACTGGTAAGTGCGACCATTTTCGCGATGGCGAAGGAAAGCTAATTATTTATAAAATAGGTGTGGTCGTCGAAAATTTCTCGTACGTCTTCCAAGCTTCAGGGAGCGGCGCAAAATCTATCTCTCGTGAGCAAATGCGCGCATTCAAAAAGGTCTGGGCGGAATTTGCCAACCAGAAGACCGGGTATCTTGAGCGTCATCGGTTCGC
The DNA here is from genome assembly GCA_036937195.1 of Nidularia pulvinata. Taxonomy (NCBI): domain Eukaryota; kingdom Fungi; phylum Basidiomycota; class Agaricomycetes; order Agaricales; family Nidulariaceae; genus Nidularia; species Nidularia pulvinata. Next base: position 3,410 of record JASFDH010000250.1, on the reverse strand, counting down.
TACCTTCTTCCAGCGTCTCAGCGGTGTGTTCGAGGTCCGGATCTACCCCGCTGAATATAGTATCCCCAACATCCGTGAAATGTGCAGCGATGGAACTCCCAAAGAGGATATATATCCAAAGGGAAAAGGCAAGACAGGCGTGGACCTCTTCCAATTAGGGAGATTCATGGATAGGATTGACTATGTTGCTGTGAGGAAGAGAAAAGCAGTGTACAGTCGGCTTTTCCATGAGGCGAGCATTTCGCATGAGCAGGGGATGGGGATGAGCTTTACGGACATGCTGCTCCTGTTGGCGCACCATAAGCTCATTGTGGACGGGGAGGCATTACAGTGAGTGATCCTTACCCTGAGCACGTATTTGGAAGATGCTGACTGCTCCCTGAAAATAGGATGAAGGAGCTGGTGGAGAGGACAGAGACGAATAAGCTCGTCACCGACCTAGTTAATCTGGATCGGGTTCGCTCATTGCTCAAGACCATCTCCCATCGGCGTCGATTCCTTGCCCATCTGGAGCAGAAACGTCTAGCTGAGCAAGGTCTGTTCTCTGTTTCTCCTCTGTCTTGTTCTATCTTACTCACGGTATCCGCAGAAATACCCTCCATCATCGTCGACGTCCCTCCCGAAACGCCGCTTCTATCCTCTCGCGATATCGCAACGAGCTACTACGACAACTCCGCCCCCAATAGCCCGGATATGCGTTACAGCAACATGCCGGGAGGAGAGCGGCGATTCAGCATACCCTCCCCGACCCCCGACATGTCTGCAGTTGCACGAGGTTCAATGTTGCAGAGAAGTGGCCGGCGGATCAGCGAGTTCAGTGTGTATTCTGGGGACGCTGGCAGCAGCTATATGGATAGGCGATCATCTTTCGTGGAAGAGGATCCTCAGGACGTGTTATCGTCAATGCAAAATTCGATGTGGGGAGGTGAGTAGTTATCGTGTTGCTCTGGTGGACTAAGTGCTGATGGTTTTCTAGATTTGATGGTTGAGGCTGCTGAGGAAGAGCAGGGCAACCGTTCATTCTGAACTTATTATTTCCTTGGGATTGGACTGCACCAAAGTCGGCTGTACTTTCTAGATTTCTTTTTATTTTATTTTTATGCTCCACCTTTTTACTGGAACTTCATTTGTTACGATGTTTTCTTGTGGACATAATGTTGATTTGGCTCCCACCTTTGTTTTCCTTGTGTTATTACCCATCATACCCTCTGGTTTGACCATTCAGCGTAGATATCTTGCACCGTCGCACTGCTTGCATCCATCCATTCACTTATTCAATATGACATTACTTATTGTACTAGACATACAGCAACATGTAAAAGTAGCATTCAATTATTCCCTCTGGTGCGCTCGAATACAGGACTATTGATATGGATATGGCTTATATTTATGTATTTCGATTATAATTTCAGACTTTGATATGCAGTGTGCACGCTTAGCAGGGTAGCGGGCCAGCGCTGAAATTCAAAATTATCAATCGAGTTAGCGAGCACTGCGAAGTTGGAGATCAACGCTACTATCATCGACCCACACTTCGGCCGGACCCACTCTTCATCAAGTCACATTTTGTCACACTCCAAAAATGGTAACATTTTGAACTCAGTGCTAGTGTTGCCACGGCTCAGCTCTCAAGCCGCTAGCCGACTGAGCAGAGCCGAAAATTAGCCATTTGAGCTGAGCCATGTGTAGCTGGCTCAAGCCATTGAGCCCACAGCTCGAGCCATGTGCGTAATTCCCATATTGGGCATTCTCAAAATCAAAGAATTCTTGTCCTCTCCCTCGGTTTTGTATATTAGCTATATTTGAATAGCTAAATAAAAGTCTCTTGGTAATTTTGAACTAGTCAATGGTGCAAGGGTCTTTTTCATGGGTCATGAAATTATTGTGTCCAAAATGTATTCTGTCATAGTTACATCACAGGTCTGTCACACAATGCACAATGTGATTAACTTTTACCAAGTTTTTTTTTTAAATTTTTTTTTCATCAGATTTATGTGCAACAAGTAATCTAATGTACTAAGATACACAGGTCATGCTACTTCAATGAAGAGAACAACCAGGACAACATAATTAAATGAGCAACAGAGAGGTGGGACAGGTCTGTGGTGTCAAGACCCAAACACAGCTGGACCAGATGGATAATACAGCCAAGATACAAGTCTGATGATACACAAAGACTCTAGACAATGCAGGACATTGGCTTCAGCTTATATGCTGCACCACCCACTATCCTAGTCCTGTATTTAATATAGCAAACAATAAGGACAGAGGTCCAGCAAGAAGTGAGAGCTCAGCTTGTCAACAAAGGGACAAGAGTTTGGCTGGGGTTTGGCCAAAGGTTGGCTAGAGTGGCTGGAGGATCAGACAAGAAGTTGAGAGAGTATAGAGTGCATATCAAGCCAGGAAGTGGATTGACAATACAATTAACAAACTAAGAACTACAACTTGAATACTACTGCTTATATACTATTTCTAGAGATAAGCTATTGATACTAAGTCCAATGAAGATATACAAAGCATGTGGAAGTAGAGGCCAGGTTGTAACTAAAGCATGGAGAGAGTCAGAGGAACAGAGAATATGTGGAGACTAAGGTTGCTAACTAAAATACTTTGTGGATATGAAAGATAAAGAACTTAAAGGAGACTAGTATGAAATGAAGGCTCAATGCAGAATATCTGAAACACATAGTTGGCCAAGATGTGGCCAACATGGCTGAGGTGTGGCTGATGCAGCCAAGACTTGGCTGCAAGAACTCAGGATTGTAGCAAGTTGGGGTGTGACAGGATGGGTGACAAGTAATGGCTGGAACAGGATATGACATGTGGTTGTAGTGTGTATAGCTGCAAAGTTCAAGTTTTGGTATAGGTGAGGTCCTGCAACATGAATCATACATGAACATGTCTTCTCATAACACATGACACACTGGCTTCATCCTCAAGTGCCAGGCATACTGAAATGAACTTCCTCATTTCTGTGGGGTGCACCACAATCAACCCACTCCCCAAATTGAGACAACCTAAATCAATGACACATTGACCTGATCAATAACACATCTGACCAGATGTATCAAAATTGACCATTGAAAATGTTTTGATGAACAAAGCAAGTGTGTCACTTTTTATGTTGTCTTGAGTAGGTCATTAATTTGGTTGTGGTAATGGTTTGTTACAGAGGATGGGGACTTAGATGACTCAGGCAACTCAGTGTCACAAACTTGATTTCCAGGGTATAGCCAGAGGTTCTGGACAGATAGAGGACACAGTAGGACCAGGGAGATATACCAGAGACTCTGGTTATATCTCCAGAAAATGTGTTCAAGTGCTACTGTCATGTGTCACGAACTGGTCTTCCAGGGTATAGCCCAGAGGTTCCGGATAGATAGTGTGCGTAATATTAACAGAGAGAGATT
>JASFDH010000249.1:0-29442 GCA_036937195.1 Nidularia pulvinata | reverse complement strand
AGATATCTTTCAGGCTTGGCCACAATCGCAGCCAATCAACTATACTGGAGACGCCATCAACTGGCAATTGCTGCCAGAGAAACTTGTCGAACACATAGTTTCTTCCAAATCGGCTGTATGGCCCGTCGTTTTGCCTCAGGGAAAGCCCACTCGATATGTGGATATTCACGCTGAGACCGTCGTTGTTGTCAAAGAGAATGTTTCAGACGAACTTATTGCTGCACTGTCACTCGCAGGATTGAGGATTGTGAGACCTCCGTTATATATCGTAAATCACATTCTGTACTCTAGCTGCAAATGTGCGATCCTCACGCCGAAGATTGCTCATCGAGTGTTATCGGTAAGATTCGACCTTACTTCATGCCTCAGGTAGCCTAACGTTCTCGAATGCTTAACCAGGCACTTATACCTACGCTGGAAAAGCTCTCCGATACCCAGGCCAAGGCGCTGACTGTTATCTTGGAGTATTTATTATCAACTTGCGATGTGGCGAGCATAGTAGGATTACCACTCATTCCTCTTGTGGATGGCCGAAGGATAGCCCTTCATCTGCGTAGTGAACAGTCGAGCGTCATATACACTATGTTCGAACATTCAGACTTCAATGTTTTTGGATGTGACGATATTTTTGGATGCTGTGACGACGACACCATACCTATCCATATGCTATCTCATTCTGCTGCAGAAACTCTTCGAGTGGCGGCCAAATCCGGCTCCTTCAATTTAGAACAGCTCCAATGGCAGACTATTGTCCACTATTTGGAGCTTTATCCCAATCGTCTAGGACTGGATCTTTCTCAGGTCCGGATAGACATTCTTACAGTGGAATGGCTATCAAAATTTTGGGATTGGATGGGTTCCTGGCGGGATCAAGAGACTTTACGTCAACATATCAGTCATCTGTATCTTCTTCCCTCTCAAACAGGGCTTAAGAAGGCCGACATTCCGCTATTTGAATCGATTGGCGTTCACCCAGTTCTCTTGCATCAATTGCGGAATCTAGGAGTTTCTTTTCTGCACCCCAAATTTGCGCAGCGATCCCAAAGTATTTTGAAACTTCACGGCTTTTTGCATCACGTCGACAACATCGAATGCCTTCTTCAAGTAATTTCCACAAATACTGAAAATCCTCCTGACGACGAGGCTGTACAGATCGTTATTAAGCATGTCGTCCAACATGCTCCTGCTTTTTTAAGTGACAGTGCAAGGAAACTCTTGCGATCTCTTCTACTCTTCCCTATCCTCTCGCCTGGAACGAACGATAAGCATATTAAAGTATCCAAATTCTGGGGATCCATTCCTGAAGGCATGAAAACCATTGGAGTCTACCATACGGAACCTTTGCCATTAGTAAAGAATACGATCTTCTTAGACCTGAACTCGATAACACCTTCCATTCTGCCGTATCTGCAACCCAGTGAAAGCAAGCAAGAAATGGACATCATACAGCTTGCATTAGATCACTTCACCGAACAGCCCCAGCATATTCAGGCTTGCTTCGTCCATTATATCACGAGGAACCGACATCGCATTCCACCCAACATGATTGAGCTCGTAGGGAATGCTCCATTTATTTTTGTCACAGGCGGGGCAATGCTCCAGGCTCCCAGTAAACTCATTGATCCTTCTTCATCACTCGCTTCTCTCTTCCCCAAAGATAGCTATTGTCTTCCGCGAATGGAATATCATGTAGAGAAAGAGGTTGTCAATAACCTCCAGGTTCTCCGGTTGTTCCAAGACGTATTGACACCCGAGTTGATCTGTGAACGTATCCAGTTTGTGGCCAAATTTCAGTCTGTAGTGACGGCGACACGCCTTCTTTCTATGATCGCGTGCTCAACCATGAAAAGGGAACATTTGGCTCAGAGTATATCGAGTACGAATGAAGTGAGATGGCTACCAACCAATCGTGGATTATTAAATTCTCGAGAATGCCGAGACAATACTTCTTGTCCAGAACTATTTAACGAAGTTTTGGGTTTGCTGGACGATGGAACACCGTTATCAAGCGACCTTCGTCATGCTCTAGGATGGCACGACCCCCTTCCTCTTCCAATTTTGATTCAACAGCTTGAACGCACACTGGAAAGGGGACATGCAACAAAGGAAAGGCAGCACATTATTATCAAAGAGCTTGCTATGCGGGACTTAGGTGATCCGGATATCAAAGAATTGCTTCAAGCTGTCGAAAATCGCACATGGATACCGATTCACGATCAGTCTCAGGATCGGAGCCTCGTAGGAACCACAGATGTGGTTTTCGACACCACTCCGGAAGGTACAGGATTTTACGAACTATCATTCAAACTTAAAGCCTCTCGCTCCTGGCTTCGCATTCAAGCCTTTCTGGAGCGTATGGGTTGCTCTAAACGGTATTTTACTTAATGCTACTCCTCAACTTAATACTAATTAAGTGTGTTGGATGTCAGTCCATCTACAAATGCAGTGATATCGAAAATGGAGGATCTTCGAGCTAGAAAACCCACAGACACTACAACAAAGACTGCTCTGGATCTTCTTGGTCTATTTTCGCCATCGAATCTAAAGGAGTCTCAAATTCGGGAGAGGATTCTGATACCGGACAGAGAAGGGTGCCTTCGTCCGCTGACCAAGGTCTATTATAATGACATCAGTGATCCTCGAGCTTGTCTTCCGGAAGAGGGAGATTACTTCCTCGCCAATGTTCTCATTGATGAAGATTTATCAAAAAGGTTGTGTATGGAACGTCTTGGCTTGAGGCTCTTGCCGTTACAAAGTCCGGACGTGGACATGGGGGAGAAACCTATCACAACAGTACGGAACGCTCTCAGACAATATACGGAAGAACAGCTCCTCCCTGAATTTCTTGCAAATGCTGCAGATGCAGGAGCAACAGAGTTCTCAGTGCTAATTGACGAGCAACTTGCGCCGGTGGAACATCTCATATCTCGAGCTTTTGTCAAATTTCAGCAATGTCCTGCTGTAATTATTCACAACAATGCAACATTCTCTGATAAAGACTTCGAAGGCATCTGCAAGACCGGAATCGGGGGTAAGGCGGCTCAAAGGGATACCATCGGGCAATTTGGACTCGGAGCCCTCACTATGTTCCATCTGACCGAGGTAAGCATTTTGACATATCTTTGAACCCTCAATATTCTGATGATGATTCCCTGTGGTGTGCATATTCTGAATTTCGTGCTAGTTTGCCATGATAGTATCAGGGAAGAGCGTTTTATTCTTAAATCCGTCAAGAGAGCTGCTTCCAATTCCCAACCGTGCTTCGCTTTTATTTCCTCTGGAGCACATGAAAAGGTACGTCACTGGCGTCTTCGAACTCGTTCTCCATGCTTCAATCATTTCTAATCCTCCTCCAGATTTTATCCCGATCATATAAAATGTCTAGATGGAGTCTTTGGTTTCCAGTATGCAGCATCAACTTATAACGGCGTAAGTTTTGGATTCGTCCAAGTAAAGGTCTGCTAACTGGTATAATCAGACTATTTTCAGGCTTCCTCTGCGACGGCTGTCGCACAGCACTGGAACAGAAAACCTTATTTTTCCACGTATATGGGGGATCGAAGATGTGGACTCAAGAATTCTAAAGCCGTTCGAGGAATCTGCTCCCAAATGCCTCCTGTTCACGAAGGTTAACCATATACAAGTGGGATACAGAGCGAGTATAGGAGGAAGTGAGATTCACTTGAGTGTTTGTGCTGAGCGCAATGCCCTATCTCCGATTTCAGGCATTGCACCGGGACCGGAGGACGATCAATACACGAGCACAATTACTAACATTCAAACGCACAGAAAAGAAGGTCTTTATTACAAGTCAACAATCTCTTCGACAGAGCGATGGATGATAGTAACCACAATAGTACGAGAGACATTTCGCTCTCCAGCAGAACTCCTATCGCTATCTGAAAAATATCGCCTGCGTTCACCATCGACTATTGGTCTTGCTGCGCGTATTCACAGTGATCGCAATTTTGCTGGATGCAAGCACAGTCTTTTCTCAACGTTACCGCTTGCTGTAACGACGACTCTACCGGTACATTTAACGGCGCCCTTTATTCTATCCTCAGATCGAAGACAGATCCGCATGGACAGTTACGATAACATGGAGGCGGAATATAATATGTGGCTGCTCACCTCTATCCTGCCTTCCGTTTATATTTTCCTTCTGGAAAAGCTCCTCACAACCGGTGACAACAAAGATTGGTGGCCGGGCGATTATGCCAACTCAGAAGATATTGACAATAGCCAGGAAGATCCTATATCGCTTTCTGTGATAAATTATTTCTATGACAAGTATGTCAAGGACACCCACCGCAATATTTTTTGCAGTGCCTATCATCACTCTATCGCGTTATCTCCCAAAGATGTGATTCTAGTAGCAGGACATATCCAACACCGCGTGTCCAGAAAAATGACTTCATCAGTTCAATCCCGTGGCTCGCTTCATCCCTCTGCAGCACTATCTCTCAGAAGTGTGGCTCTATCTGAGCCTCCAGCTGTCAGGAAGGCACTCTCATTGCTGAAGTCACCTCTTGTTGCGGTATTCCCACCAAGGATTTATAAGCGCCTCATCCACCAATCACGTTTGACGCCCGTACACCGCCCCTTTGTCAGAGATGAGATTGCTCGGGATCCTCCTATGATTACATCTTCGCTTTCTATACCCGAGATTAACGAGGTTTCTCGCTGGCTCATTGAACCCAAAGAACCACAAAACATTGTTGGCCTTCCTCTCCTGCCTCTGCAAGCAGAAAAGCAGTTCGGAGAATTGGAGATGGGTGACTCAAGTGTGAAGACATATTATATATTGGACTCTTCATCTCGAAATCTTCTCCTATTTCGCCCAGATCATCTTGTCCATCCAAATTTTGATGCTATGCATCTTATAGCCTCAGGCCTTAATGTTGCAAACGTTACTCCGGATGCGGTCAAAATTTTAGTGGGCGAGTGCTTGCCACCTGCTGAAGAAGAGAAAAATGTCTCTAAGGCGACTCAGGAATGGATCTCGGCTTTTTGGGCTGAATATCCCATAAGCTTGAAAACTCCGCCGGATTTCATCTCGTCCTTTCCCCTTGTTGCGGCAATGCAACCAGGCTGCTTCGTCTCATTGAGTTTTTGCAAATCGGAGTCGGTTATTCTAGCAAACTCGGATGAAGGAATGTGGATATGGGATTGTTTTATTCAACTTGGAATCACGGTCATTGATGCCAGGAATGAATCCGGAATGTCTAGCTCTTTACGTGACATTTTGGTTGGCCCTGGATTCCCTCGCTTTAACTGTAGAAGTGCCCTTGCCGCACTACAACAAAGTTCAGCGGCTATAATCTCATTCACTGCTCTAGGGCTCGAACTTCGCGCAAAACTTGCCAAATGGATTCGGTCGAAGATATATCAGGACTGTGTACACTTTTCTATTGCTCGCACCTTGCCAATCTGGCCAGCAAGGTGCAGGACTGAATCAACGCTCGAACCGGCGTCCAATGTTTTAATGCTTCCACGGGGGGTTGATCTTGATACAGCAGCGTCGTTCTTGCACGAAACGATTTCAGAATATTCATATCCGCTTACACTTCTCGGTGTTCAACCGTTGCAAGTGTCAGAATTTTACAGGAAGCTCGATCTACCTCCAGTACTCAGCGATAGGGACCAATTGGCGTACAAAAAATTGCTAGTTTTCATTCTGGCTCATTCTCCCAATGGCGGGATCCCTCCACTATTCGTCCCAAATCACAACGGAGCAAAAACAACACTGCGGGGCTTGTACGCACAAGATGATTTGTTTATTGCGGCATTCGGGCCACGGTCTCCGCTATTCATCTCAACATTATTCCTGGAGCTAGAATTCAGCCTACGTAGGCATGGTCTTCAACAACAGTGCAATCTCAATATTGAAATGTTCAGGGCATGTGCGCAGGCTATTCATGACTATCGGGGAGCTAATAAGGCCATTCGAGCCACGACAATCTTCCGCGTCTATTCAGAGGACCTACCTTTGCGCATCGGTTCGGACTCACAAAATTCCTGGAAGTTGGTCGACAATCTAAGATTCATACCCAGGTATATAGGACCATCCTATAGACCACCAAATAATGGCGTTTTGGATGTTACTCGTTACGCTCCAGTCCTGCCTGATGTCGTAGCACCACGCGAGGTTGTTCGAGAGGAATATGAAGGCATATCTTGGACGCAGAGAGCACGGTTTCAGATTGAGCCACATCAGAGAGTCTTGATCGCCAATCCGTCTTTTGGAGTCCCTGAGGCATTTGAGGTCGTGAGTAATTCGTGTCTCAACTGTGTCACTTCGTGCTTATTAATGACGTACACATGGATAGGTAAAACATCTAACCGTTCTGGCTCTTCAAGTGGCAGTTGCCCATCCTTCGAACCCGCATGTTCTCCGGGATCTTAAAGCTACATATCAGTGGCTTAGTGCACATGCAAAAGATGCTGCGACTAACATCATCCAGCACCACAGCGAGCCATTATTTCTCAATGTGAACGATCCAGAAAGCGAGCCATGGCTTTGGAACTCTGCCGACGAGCTTTTCTTCGAGGAATACGATCATGGAGAAACAGCATGCTATGTTCGAGGCTTCCTTCTTCCATTTAAGGAGCTTCTGCTAGTAGCTGGTGCGCAGGATGTCGTGCGTTCCAAACCTTCAGAGCCTGCTATAATGTTGTCGTCAGAAGCCCAGCTGCAAATGATACGCGAAAAATACGATGATATGCGCAAACGACGCATCTTAACGGATGTGATTTTCATACCTGTCGATGACGATAAGAATACGGACCCTTTGGAGGCTCATCGATCTTACTTGTCTGTCTTTAGCGAGCATTTCAGGATTGCATTCTGGGGCGGTGTTGATGGATTTAAGGAATCTGCCCCTGGAAACGTAGCACGAATATCTGTTAACCATGCTAGAAAATGTGTGGAGGCTGTTTTAGGTCAGTTATCCGCTCTCATATTTTATAATACAGGACTAATTATGAACTTGCCACTGGGCTTATTCTTATAGATTACGCGTATACTGGCAAGAAGTGTGAGACAGAAGATACTGAGGAATTGTTAGAAGTGATGGAATTGTCGAGTTATTGGAACGTCTCTGGACTTTTCGAAGCGATGCAGCGCAGAATAGGAGACAAGTCGATACACCCTAGCACCTTGGATGAGAGTGAGTCTTCATTTATAAATTTTAACTGTATGACTGACATAGATACTCCATTGAGTAGTTCGGAATCGTGCTGAAAAACATCAAGCACGTACCCTTCTCAGCTTATGCGACGAGTATGAGAAAAATAATGCAGGATACATCAGGCGCATGCGTGAGGCATCGTAAATATCAATTATATGTTATTTGGTTCCAGTCGATGTGGAGGCTGGGTGTACTATTAGTTCCCGTTAGTAAGATATGTATTCTGACCGTTTACTGTGTTCCAATACTTTCTTCTATAACACTGAGCATCAATTGAAATACCAGAAGCATCGAAATAGATCAGTATAGAAAGGGTCAACTGGGATGCGGGAGAAACAATAACGCCCCGCATTAAAGATAAAGAATGCTCGTCTTCTCAAGAACACAAGCCCTCGAGCCTAAGCAGCGCGATGAGATGGTCGAGTGTAATATATAACATGTCACGGAATATTCGTACGCCACAGTGGACCCTACTGACGACGGGATTCAAGGAAGAGATTGGTTCGAAAATGATGAGTACGATGGAGGCGACACCAATAGTGCCGTGCGGGACAGGGGAAGGAATTTCTTATTCTACACCCATCTTGAAAGCTGCCAGCCTCAAGGATAGAACAACCCGACTTTCAAAGGTAAGCTAGCGCCTGCGGGGATCGTACTCATAGTATGAAGGCCATAACCACGTTCCCGAGTGCAGATTGTGTCCGATTCCGCGCTGCAGAAGACTCACTGTGTCTCCTGCGGCTTCAACAGGTTCGGAAGCAAGAGGCGCAGACACGGTCGCCAGCTAGTGCTCGACCTCAGTGAAGAAATATTGGTCCATGTACGTGAGCAATGAAGAGAAAGAGCGGGTGTGAAGGAAGGCATTAGGGAAGTGGATGACGCGCGTGGAGGTGAGTGTCTTAACAATGGTCAAGACCAGCAGTCATCAGGGTAGCAGGAGAATATGAAGGTCTAGAAAGCGTGCGCTTGCTCGTGGAACGCGATCCTGAGCTGATCAATAGTCCCAATGCGGTGGGAGACATACCACCCGGCATTGCGGCTACACCAAACCATGTACTTTCTCTTGGAGAATGGTGCCGATCCGAGTTTACATAGAGAGAACGCGGATCTGCCCCTCTCGCTTCTTACCATGCTTGAGATCGTTGATTTTGTGGAAATACTTCACCATTACGGGGCAAGGGTTACGCCCGACACGCTGAAAGCTGCTCTGGCGAATCGTTTCGAAGACAATCTCGGGATGCTGGAGTATTTGCTTTACTGGGGAACCAATTCGAATGTTCCTGGTAAATTCCGATCGGACTCACCGTCTTTACCCCTTCACCAAGCTATATCTGAGGGGAAACCAGAGCGTGTGAGGATGTTGTTAAGGTACGGGGCGAATCCGAATTTGAAAGAAGGGTATACAGCCTTGAACATAACACGAGCGCGGGGCTACAAGGAGATTTAGAAGAGACTGGTAAAGGTTGGCAGAAGGTTTCCAGACAATAATTAAAGCGTATGCAGCTCTGAAGGTGAGCCACGTGGACCTTTGGGTCAAAGAGACTAGAGTATTTTGTAACACTTCGGTTCGTTTGATGGCCACAAAGAACGTAGTGATTATATAAGAACATACTTACATAATGCAACCGCCAGCTTGCTTGTGAACAGCAGTCGTGGAAGAGAGTGAACTATGTCGAATATGAGTCCTTGGCTTTGAGGTATGGCATGAGGACCTTGTGTGTAAAGATATCACAGAAGATTTGCATGTCAAATGGCGGCGTGAAGAACGACTGCAGTTGAATACGATCGTTACAATGAAGGTGAGGTAGAAAGGGTGAGATCGATGACAGATGGGGTTGACAATGGAGATGAGCCCTGGAATAGGACGTGATAGACGTGGATCTCCGCCTAGGATGGACAACCCTTCAGACAAAATGCCCAGCGGATGTTGGCAGTGCGCTCGGACTACATCTGGTGTGTAACAGTAAAAGTTCGGGTCAGGATCCGTAGCCTCTGCAGACTTGATGGGTCCGTTTACAATCAGAAAACGCTACTTCGCGCCCAAATTGAACTGATACGTCCACCTCCATGTTATGAGCGGGAGAAGCTCAGCCTCATCCCATCTCAGTTCACAGCTGGCTGGTACGCCAATCTACCGCTGTCCCACTGATCGCGCCAAGTTCCGATCCAATAGGCGCTCTTCCTCCGGGTCCAGCGGGTCTGGAAACAAAAGGCGCAGACATGGGCGGTGCCCGACCCCGGAAACAAGGTCCTTGTCGACATCTGTGCTCCAGGGCAGGGTACCACTGGAAACGGTGAGGCTGAAGAGGGAACCGAAGGACCGCGGGATGAGAGATGGGGGCTGCAGGACGGGTGTGAGGAAGGGAGAAAGGCGGCGTGTGGGAGGAAGGATGTTTTCGGGAGAGCCGGTGATACTCGGGGGGGTGAGGGTTTTCAGGATGCGCAGGACTAGTACGCGCTTGCGTCTGTGCTCAGGGAGGGGAGAACGCTGGAAGGCGACGAGGGCAGTGCCTGTGCAGGACGGGTGGGTTCATACAGGTGAAGACAGATAGGGAAGAGGGACGCACCATGCACAAGCCGCTCCTTCCGGCCTTCGCTCACGACATATTCATCCCGCGAGCGTTGGAGCAGCACAGAGCGCCCGACGCGGCCGTGCCCCACAAGGATCACAGTCTGCGAGCTCTGCGAGAAGTCGAGTACGAACGGTTGGCCAAGTGCATGGATAATGGGCGAGCGGTGCATGGCTCCGCGGCCATAGGGCGCCGCAAGCCGAGCACAATGCGCGAGAAATTCTGGCGTGACGAGGCGGTCGTGCACGAGCTGTCGTGCGAGGAGTTCATGAGAGGCGGAGGTGGCGATAGCGAGCAGCGGGACGCTGTACGGGAGGTGGGTGGGTTGGAGGAAGTCCGTCGGCGGAGTATCAGCGGGGGCATCGTCTGAGAGTTGGAGACGGAAGCGCAGTTCGCCGGCTTCTGGGATGTTGGGTGGTGGGGAGTGATAGTAGAGGAAGCCCCGTGTGCCTGGCGGGAAGACGGCGGGCGCGTGTAGGTGGAAGGGCAGACGCACCTCAGGCACGTCTGGCAATGAGACGAGGCGGACACAAGCGTCTGTTACGCCAGAAATGTCCAGAAGATCGTTTTCCGGTGTCTGAGCGGCGGGGTCGAGCGTCGTTACCTTGCGGTGCTGTGGTGGTCTGCGTGCCCATTTTCGCGATGGCGATTTCTTCCCCGTTGGAGTAACTGACTCTGTGTATGTCCTGCGCGCTGATAGAAGTAGGGATCTCCATTTTCCTTGTAGCACCTGGCATTGGGCCAGGCGCATCTTGCGCCTTTCAGGAAGCCTAGAAACCTGCAAAGCAAAAGTAGTTTATCTGTCAAATTCGATTCTCGAACAAATTTCAGGGACGCGTTATTGATGCTTGTTAATTCTGGAAGCTTCAGGTGCCGGGGTTGCCGATACGATGTCGTCGATTCGTTCGAATTGCAGCTTTTCCAGAATTCTCCCTTTCATCAATCATTCTCGACATTAGCACGACGATTATCATGAAATTTATCATAAAAATACTTTATATGCAACATTTTAGATTATACCCTATAAAACGTGCGTCTAGCCACCATCTACAGTCTGATACTACCACTCATTCACCTGCTATTCCAGCTGATCTTACTCACCTAACTCTGGTTGAACACTAGTGCGTCTATGCATTCAATTTGAAAGAGTCTCTGATAGAGTCTTTGATAGAGCCGCTTTTTCTACGTGGACAAAAGCTGACCGAGCGGCACAGCCTGGACCAGAGCATGAGAGCCTTCAGAGTGCACTGCCTGGAATGCAATAAGTAGTGGGACCTGAGATATTCAATATGAACTAAAAAATCACTCTGCATAGAGTTGAGGTTAACATTCATTTTGACTTCACAGCAGAGAGAAGCATGCTTGCTTTGCGACTGTTATTTCAAGAAGAGGTTGGCATACACTCCTTGTTTGTGCGGCGGCATTTAAATGTTAGGGAGTTTACGCACAAGACATATATAACCTATATGTTTTTTGCATTGCGCAGAAATGTGGCTCTATGAGTAAAGTTAGCTCGGGAAGATGCCACATCGTTCAAGTTTCGGAGATATACGTTCAGCCTCGCAAAGTTACGCAATGCGAAAAAGGACATATATCTTGCACAAACATTCTGCTGTCAGTATTATTTTGCATTCATAGCAGAGACAACGATAGGCTACGACAAGTCGACGGTCGTTCAATGGAATAGAAACGAATTTTCATCAACAAAGTTCCGCTCGCTCAGAGAACACCCGGTCAAAAAGTTCGAAAACCCTATTCATACAGCTTTTGTTCGTTTTACAATAGGAGTAGGATAACATTTACACTATAGGGATACAGTAAGTTCATTTTGCACATTCGCCCATCCAAAAAACCCCTCAGAAGTCAAACGCCTTGCTCTCCCACCCGGGGTGGCCTTTCTCTGCCCTTGATTTCTCCTCAACGCTCTTCTTGAAGCTCTGCACCTGCCGCTTCCCCTCCTGCACCATTTCGCCAATCTTCCCAGCCGTCTCGCTAGCGATTTGCCCTGCCCCTTGCACATCTACGTCCATATCCACGCCTACCTCCTCCCCAGCGCGCGCAAGACGATCTTTCAGAGGCTCGCTGCCTGTCCCGATAGGCCCGCGCTTTTCGCCGCTTAGGATTTGGGGCTCAGCGCCCATGGCGAGCTGGGCCTTGTCCCCTTTGCCGCTGTCGAGATGCTGCTCGACGACGAGCCCGGTGCCGGTAGCGCGCCAGCCGACATCCAGGCCGCCCTCGGCGAGGCTTTCGCGCTGGAGACGGCCGAACTCGCTCCAGACGGCAGCGATGAGTCCCGCGCCGCCGCGCAGACCTGTGTCAGCGAAGACTTCCTGCCGCTTGCCGACGTCCCATGCTACCCCGTCCGCCCACTCGATGAGGGCGCGCAGCTGTTCGGTGAGAGTGCGCTCGAGGGCCTCGCGCAGGCGCAGGACCATGATGGGCTTGAAGAGGGTCACGAGCACCGAGTGGTTGGACTCGCGGATCTCGAGCTGCACGTCCTCGCTGATCGACACCTGCACGCGCTCCAACACGTTAAAGTGCTTCTGCGCCTCCCTACTGTCCGAGCCTTTCGTAGTCGCAGGGATCAACCGGATCTTCAGGTCCACATCGATGCCTTTCTCTGGGAGACTGAGCCCCATCAGCCCGGTGAACTCGGCGGGGCCGACGGTGGCGGTTTTGTCTTTGTACCAGAAGGATATGTCGTCGAGGGTGAGCTGGAGGGCTTGGATGCGGATGTGAGTTAGGGCGCCGACGGAGGCTTGGGAGGGGGTGGTGGAGGAGGGCGCGGAGGTGATGATGTCGACGTCGGTGATGGAGCGGATGTACACATGTGAGGGGAGGAGGTTGAAGGAGGAGATATCGAGGTTTTCGAGGACGAATTCAATTTCGGGGTCTTTGTACTCGGTTCTGTGGTGAGGGTCAGCATTGTGTGCTGAAGGAAGAAAGGAGGATACACACCTCGGGATGGGCACGTCCTTGAGCTTGCTTAGCACGCTCGGGACATACACCTTGAACAGGTCCTGCCAGAACCACGTCGCCTGCTCCATCGCGGCCTGCATGCCTGTCTGCGCTGCCTCCGACCCCGCCTGCACCAGCCCACTCTCTACATCCGATCCCAACTTCCCGTGCGCCTCCTTCACTTGTGCAAGCGCACTGTCCTTTTCCAACCCTGCCCCGACGCGCTTGATCTCTCCGCGCACCGCGTCCACGTGCGCTTTCCACTCCGCATTCTTCTCCACCTGCGTGCGCCACCGCACGCGCAGGCTCTTCTTCGCCTTCTTCGCGGCGTCCGAGCGCGCGTAGCCCTTTTCGCCAAGGCTCTTACGTGTTTCGGTGAGGAAGTCGTCGAACCACGATTTGAGCTCGGGGTCCTGTAGGACCGCGGCCACGGCGGAACGGGCGGAATTGATCAAAGGTTCGAGGGAGGTGTTGCAGAGACGCTCGAGGAGCGTGCGCAGGAGGGAGAGGGCCTTGGGAACGTGTTGCTCGGGGGTGGGGTCTTGGATGAAGGAGGAGAGGGTGGTGCTGGGGTCGGAGGCGGCGGTGAGGGATTGGTTGAGCCGTTTTTGGAGGAGGGAGAAGAGGGTGTCGAGGGCGTGTTGGTAGGAGGGGTCGGACTGAGCGCGGTCGCATATCTAGATAGGGGGATTAGTAGGCGTTTAAAGAGAGATAAAAAGAGGGCTCACCTTCATGTAGGCCTCCTGGAGGCGCTCAGTCGTGTTGTCCGTCGCCTCCTGCATGCTCTCCGACGCGCTCTGGCCCGCGCCAATCACGCTTGTGCCTGCATCCTTCACCGTGTCCATGCCATGCTCCCATGCGACCTTGGGATCCTGCTCCTGCTCCAGACGTTCTTTGCTGCGGCCGAGCGAATCGCGCTCGCCATCCTGCACACCTTGCTCGATCTCGCGCAGACTCTCCTTGGCCTTGCCGGCCTGGTTCTCGATAACCTCGGCGGCGTCGGCGAGGGAAGTGCGAAGGAGGGAGAGAATGTCCTGGAAGAGGGCAGTGCCCTCGGAAGAGGCGCTCGACCAGGCGATGGAGAGGAGGGTGCGGAGGGAGGAGCGTAGGGCGGCGATGTCTTGTGTGGCTTGGTCTTTGTTAGCTTGTGCCTGGTCGGTGGTGGTGAGGTCGCCCTCAGTGAGGTGCCAGATGGCTTTCTGGAGGATATTGTCGGCTGGGATGGGAGTTAGACAGGGTCAATATAGAGACAGTAAGGAACGTACAGTTCTTGCTGTTGGACAGCTGCTTGTAAGCATCAAGGACTTGACGGACGTCATCGGCGAGGAGCTTGCCCTGGGCACTGAGGCCCTCTTCAGACGAAGGCTCAATCTTGGTGATGCCGACGGCGCTGAGCCAGTCGATGAACTGGTTCACCTGCTGCGTGGAGGGCAGCTTGCCGGCGTCGAAGGCAGCGAGAACAGAGGCGGATTTGTCCATGATTAGAATGAAAATAGAGTTTGATTGTCGTAAAGATAAGATGGATGTCAGGGGTGTGAGGCGTTCAAGTACAGTTGAAACACGGACGCGTCTCATATATATAGAGGGGCATCTCCACCATACAGTGTCATCGCTCACCGATGACGAAATGACGTAGCGCAGGGAGGGTGTGGGTCATCCTTGAGCCTGTGCAAATCATTCAAGCTCAGAACTCGTTGGTGTCTCTACGTACCCAGTCGCCGCATCGTTCGCGTCATCGCCGATCACCCATGTCGTCGTCGTCGTCGTCGAGAATTTGCAAGCCGTGCTGCGTATGCTCTGCCGGTGAAGATGGAAAAGCTAATGGCCTCTTCAAATAATAGATACAAACACCATCTAAAGCAAGAATTGGTCTTTTTGTTCCTGCAATCGCACCGGTTTCTTATTCGATGAAGATGCTGAGGATCTTTTGTTCCAACAGGGGCTACACAAATATTCTTTCACTCCTCTTAGGATCCTTCAAGCTCAACTTGGTGCGCCTCTGACGTATAGAGGTCCTTTGCCGAACCTAGCTTCCCCTACGACCTTGCGATGGAACTCCCACCGTACTGCTGCTCGTTCACTGCCGTTCCACGAGCCTGTTCCCCTTCCTTCGTATCCATCTCCTGGTTCTACCCTGCCGGCATATATTTCTGCTCTAGTGCTCCATCTTCAAACCCTCAGGCGGCTTCCTCTTTTCCCTACGTGGCCCTACAACGAGAGAGCCCTGTCCGTACACCTCAAGGTACATTTTCTTTTCGAAGATGCGACGGTTGGCTTAGGAGTACCCGCAGTCAAGCTCGAGTGTCATAGCCAGTTCAGCAGCATTGTCTTTGCGGGGTGTGGTGTGAAAATAGGGTAATGTCGGTGGTTTCTGGTCGGAGACGCGGGCGGGGGTTGACATATTCTACTTCGTGTGTGGGGTAGCTGTGAGTGAATATACTAGTTCGAATAAAGCATTTGGTTAGGCTTACCAAAGGTCGGCGGGTCGACATCGATTTAGGTGGGGGAGAAGTAGGAAGCACCGAATGGAATGGGCAGGTCCCTGTGTTGTAAGAGATTAGTGGTGTGTGTAAGAGCAGAGGGATAATTGCATGGCGTGGAGAGGTTGGTTTGTGGAGCTCAAAAGAGAGGAGGTTTGTTCATGTGCATAAACAATATTTATAGTTTCGTACATGAAGCATGGTCGTGAGGCAGACCTAAGTTTGCTTCATCTAGTTTTCGTTCTTTGGGATAATTAGAAGTTAATACCACATTGTCCGATTATTTTGTAAGTCAAAAGTGATATTCGCGGGAATACGATGGTTCCCGCTCGTGAAGCATCTTTGCCGTGTCCTTCTAGTCGGACATCCATTGGTTACCGTCCCCGTCCACCGAGCTAGTCCAAAGTCGTCGTCGTCGCCGGCGGCGTGCGCACAGACCGTTGACTGTTTGAAGTAACAGCTCTAAATACTGCTGAAAAGTCGAGACTTGGAATTTTTTGTGTTCGTTATCGCCAAGTTTTAGCACCGTGCCTTCATCTCTAGGCGCTAGACCTTGTATTTGATGTAGTGCACTCTGCCACCATTTTATTTTCAGCGCTAGCTGATCCTATAACTATCTTTTACTTCTAGAGATAATAACACCTCGCAACTGCGCCATTTGCGATTAAGACATCTGACTTCAAGAAATCTGGCAGATCAGTCAGAAGTGACAGGGGGCACGAGAACGCGCGAGCGTCGGTGGTGTTCCTGTTGTCTGAACTTTGTTGTGCAATGGACCTTGAGACTGTGGTGCCTGGAATTTTTTGCATGTGGACAGCTGAGTCTTCGGCATACAGTGCATTGTGTATATGGTAAGTGAATGATGTGATTGGTGTGAAATGTTCTTCCGTTAGACGCTATGGGGTCGAGGCCATCATCTGTTGGGAAAGAGCTGGAAGAGATGAATAGAATTAGGATATTGTTATCTACGGCAGTCAAGATGGTTTGGAAAGAAGGGTGAACTAGTTGTACGGCAGAATACAAGACTGCTTTATGAAGCTCTGGCAAAGGTAATTGCAAAGGTAATTCATGTTAGTGTTCACGATTTTCTTGCTGGTTCGCGTCGCTGAAATGTACGTGGTTTTACATGAAGTATGGCTACAACAGTAACGCTGAAATGGCATCACATCGGCGAACTGTGATAACTTTAGGTTGCTTATTTGAACAGGCACCAAAGATGTCAGTCTGACTCAGAGAGAGAAACAGGAGACCACCGGCAAGCAGTTGAGATGGAGACGGTATCCCTTATATACTTATTGCTTTGAACGGCAGCTTCTATTGTGGCGCTGCCTTGGCCTTCGACAAAGATCTTGGATGCTTCACCATGTAACCCAGAATTTTTGACTCGGAGTCTAGCATCGGTGCCTTTGACGTTGTAAGTATCCTCGCACCGTATGTATAGATAATTAAACTTCAGGTTAGTTTCAGAGCATATGAAAGGGCCTAGACAGTCGTCGTAGTCCCGGCATGAACCACGCCATATGTATGTTTGAAGTACGGCAGCCTTTCAGTCCTCAGCAGTCCGATGTCGGTAATTCGTGAACGCCACTGGGCACTATTACACCCCCACTGGATGCATAAAAGTGGCACTAACTTTAGAAAAGCTTAAATCACAGTAAATCGCCCGAGGAATCGGGAGGAATGGAGGAGTTAATTAAGAGCTAAACTGAGCAACCGGTTCAAGGATGCCAGGTCAGGGCCCCGGGGCCAATCATATCTGTCATGTGGGACCGTTGTTTGGTCTTGATTACCATAGACTTCCTCAACCTCGACGTCGACGTCAACATCGCTAACAGTCCCAACCTCTGCTCCACAATAACTGTCTATGTCTATCTGCTTGTTGGACACTCTTCTTGGCTCATTTATACTGTATGGGGGTAGAGACACTGCTATTTACCTCAGCCTTATCTGGATCCAACCTCTCATATCCACGATGGTTGGTGAACCCTTTGTGCCGGCTCAAATTCACCATTTTCTATTCTCTGACGTCTGGATTAGTATCGTAAATTGGATGGAGGCCGAAATTTATGACCGATCTTCGGATTGATATCAAGATGTAGTTGAGTCATGTGCCAAAGAAATCCCAGCATACTGTGAGTGTTCTTTACAAGCTGTTGTGCCCTTGTTGCCCTATTTTACTTCCGTCCCTGGGATTTCAAACATATTTTTATTGGATCAGGAAGCATGGCCCTCATTTCTATTCTCCACTGACACAGTCTATTTGGGTCTCCTTATATCTCAAACTGTTACGAGGCTTTTTTTTCATGGTGTGATTCTAATATTTAAAATTGCCTCGTTAAGGCCACAAATTGCCCACACAGTTGACATCTCTACAAGTCTTATTTGTCTTCATACCACTGACTCCTATCTTGAGGACTCAGCAGGCATTATTGATCATGACAACAAATTCCGTACCTACATTTCAATCGAACACTCTGAAACTATTCTGGCATTCTGTCAAGTTTCTCTAGAACTCTGGTTACGATCCGGACTGACTCGGGACTGCGGTTGTCGTGTCGCTTTTATGCATTAATCGCTATCAGGAAGATTTTTTAATGATTCAGCGATCCATATCAATGTGCATAGTATGTGCAAATTTCCTTCGAAATGAGTAGTTGCTCTCTCAGCTATCCGGTACTTACTGATATTTTGAACACACATGTTCGAAACATGGTAGAATTTTGATCAATTTCATGCTGTCTCTCAGCTGAAGTGGCGATGCCTTGTAAATCGCTGTGTAAGTGATAAGGTTTATCACTGGTCGGACAGCGCTGATGACTACCTCAAGCTAAAAGGATTTGTAGATTAATATCTACGACGCCAATATAGACCAGAGGCGATTCGTATACTCTTCTGAGTACTTACGTATTTTTTTTTTATCCGTAAAGGCCAGCTAGCTCAAGTGTTTAACAGTTGACGGACTTGTACATACACAGTTACCGTGCCTTCATAGATTTGGCTCCACGGAGACCTTCGTCAACTGTAACAGGGCCAAAATGGTGAGAAGAAAAACAACCGTGATCATATGCTCCGCTATGTCAGGAGCGTTGAACGTGATCTTAGCCGGATATGCGACCGTTTTGGATCTTTATGTTACATGCTGCACCTCGTCTCCGAATCGATCACCGGTCGGTCAATTCTTGCAGCCCGCATGTACGTGATAACCCTTCCTTGCCAAAATGACTCTGTGTCTTTAATCACTATTCTGTGGTTCCTTGCCTGATACATTTTCTACCATTCATCAATATTATTTTATATTTTAGTAACAAGCCATCGATTTCAAGAGCAATCACCGTTGCTGAGGCGAAGACCCTCCTTCAAAATCCAGTTCAAGTATATACAGACACTCGGAGGATTATCGGATATCGTTGTACGTCGAGACCTGATCGTGGCAGAGTACGAATACGTCATCTAGTCTCTCTTCCGTCAAGAATGCTATCTATAGTCGAACCTCTCTTAGTCCATACCCTACAGTGGATGTTCTGGGCTATGGTGTACGAGAGGTTATGGGCTATGAGGACTGAATTTGGTGTAAAATGACAAGTTGGGAGTTGACAGAAGCTATGGATTATGGGGGTATATGGCTTACCAGATATATGGGTTAAAGAGAGGTTTGACTGTAACTGTACGGGCTCGGATCTGCTAAGGCTGCAATTAAGCTATTCAAGTAAGCACTCTTTTGACTCTGATGGATTAGATGCCGGCGCTGACGAGCACTCGGATGCAAGGCTCCCGTCTATTTTGTTCCTCGGAATCTTTCCTGAGCGATCTCGAGCCTCTGCCACAATCAACTAGGTATATGTGCCCACATGGAAGAAGGCGTCTATCGGTTTTGTGTTCTGAATTTTTAGTTGACTCCACAACTACTAGCGTCCAAGTGATAAAGTATCAATATCATTGGTTACATTGCTATATATCCATCCTTATGAGGGATACATATCAGTATGTCATCACCGTAGAACAATAGATCAAAATTAACTTCATTTTTGGCAGATGGGAACAGTCAACATAATATTTACAAGTATATAGCCATCTGACGACAACGCTGATTCGGGTCTCGGTTTTACGGAGAAGCGTGACAGAATCCATTTTTAGCAAGTTAACGCAGCTGCATTATATTTTATGTAAGCATTGGTCTTGGCAATTCTTCAAGGGGTACACATTTACTAATAGTAGTAGCATCAATCCCCACTTGATTTACATTATGCGGATGGTATGGTAGGAGTCGTCGTGGGCTGCGATTCAGTGATGCTCGGGCTTTGCCTGCGGGCAAATTAATTCGTACATTGAAGGTAGTTGCCATGATTTCACTTACGTCCAAACAATCGTGCTCGTCTTTTCGACCAAGAAGGGAGATTGGTCGACAAGTGCGTGGTAGATCTTCTCGGCGGTAAGCACGGATGGGTCCCTCGCCTCGATATTCTGCAATTGCGAGTAAATGTCTGAAATACGATGCGGTAGGAATAAATACTGACTGCGGTAACCAGGAGTATAAGACTGGAAACGAAGAGGGGGACTCTGAATAGCATATTGGTAAAGGTTGGGATCCGGGCTTTGAGGGCGGCATCAAAGAGAGTCGGTTGGTTTTATATGCAGTGACTTTGTGAATGAATTGTACACAGTCCATTCATCTCCTGAAATCATGCTTCTGATTTTAGCTTTTTGAATGCCGCAGATGTCGCAACCATCCCCTTTTCTGAGCCTAGCGATGACTGGTAGCAAACCGTACCTAGATCTCAAACCTTCCACAGGGATATTTATGTAACTTCCTGATTTCGTTACTTTCTTCTACAGTCTCGTCCTTGACACCTCCATTTGTCTTTTGGTCACCTCCATTTGTCTTTTCAGCGGCTACTATCTGTCTCTTTCGTCAAGAATTCTCATACTTCGATTTCATTGGTCATTATTTGCCCATGACTGCGCGCATATATCGTCTCTTATTGCATTTTTCGTTTTGTTTCAAGTCAACTCTACAACTGATTATCATCTGCGTCCTTCCCCAAGGGGGACACATCAGGTACAATAATCCTTACCAAACCGCCGCTCGATTTCGTCGGCTGCCGAGAACGTCCCAGTCATTCGAGTCTTCCCGAAGAAAATACCTCCTGTAACGGCTGTACTCTTTCATATGGGAACAACATCCAAGTTTGGCTGATTTAGTCTCTGTAAGCATCTGAATTGTGTGATATAAAGCATTCCATGGAGAGCTTCTCTTGATATTCGTTTTAGCCCCCACTTTCTTAATTCCGGAGCCAGTGATCTATTTCATTCGCAAATGCGTTTATACGGAGCCACTCTTTTATCTTTCCTTTCCACTGCCTATGCTGCGATAGGACCGACCGGAAGTTTATACATTGCAAATAAGATCATCTCCCCCGATGGCTTCAATAGATCGTGAGCTGACTTGTTCTTGATGAGAAATATTTTATAACACGTGCTGTTGTTACATCCTAAATTTTAGTGGTGTCCTTGCTGGAGCTTCTGCCAGCAGCGCGAGCTTTCCTGGGCCCTTGATTACGGGGAACAAAGTGAGTCTAAAAGTTAGTAAAGTAATGTCCTTCAACTCATATTCAAATTTCTTACATAGAGGGATCAGTTCAGGCTTAATGTTATCGACACGTTGACAGATACCACTATGTTGAGAAGTACGAGCATCGTGAGTTCAATAAGTTATGATTCCCGTGTAATTCACTCACCTCTCTTAGCATTGGCACGGCTTTTTCCAGGAGAAGACCAACTGGGCCGATGGTCCGGTTGGAGTTACGCAATGTCCAATTGCTCCGGGCCATTCATTCTTATATCAGTTCTCAGTCCCTGACCAGGCTGGAACCTTCTGGTACCACTCACATTATTGTCTGTTATTTTACCTTACCCAAAGCGAGAGACTAACTCACTTCAATTAGCTACTCAATATTGTGATGGTTTGCGAGGGGCCATCGTGGTCTACGACCGGCTTAATGATCCTCACAGGTTCAGGTGAGATGAATGATATAAATAATTCTTATTTGCGGATACTCATGTTCTATATTATATCTTACAGATATCTTATCGACGACGGTAAATGCGGCTATTATTGAATCTCAATTTAACTTTAATATTAAAGCTCCATTTTCTCCGTTTAGAAACAACCGTCATCACGCTTGCCGATTGGTTGGTTTTTCATATAAACATTCTGAAGATCCACCGTCTCACCGAATTTATATCGCAAATCAGGTACCATACTCCGGCGAAATCTGCCGGTCTCGTTCCAACAGCTGATGCCACCCTGATCAATGGCAAGGGGCGCTATGCTGGTGGCCCAACAGTTCCGCTTACAGTTATACGTGTCATTCCCGGCATTAGCTATCGATTCCGTCTCGTTTCTGTTTCATGTGATCCCAACTACACCTTCTCTATCGACGGACATACTCTCGTAAGTACATAGATTTTATTCACCTGCAAGAAGACTTATAATCGAGCAGACAATAATTGAAGTCGACGGAATCAGCGTTCAGCCCCTCGACGTTGATTCCATCCAAATTTTCGCAGGACAGCGCTATTCTTTCGTCCTCAATGCGAACAAACCTATCAGCAACTATTGGATTCGATCTCAGCCCAATGTTGGCCCGCAAGGCTTTGTTGGTGGTGTTAACTCCGCCATTCTGCGCTACATTGGAGCACGTATAACAGATCCCACGACAACCCAGTCAAGTAGTAACCCGCTTCTTGAGACTAATTTGCATCCATATTCGAATCCAGGTGCTCCAGGAAGTCCTACTCCTGGAGGCGTGGATGTTGCTCTCAACCTTCAAATTGCATTCAATTTCACTACCTTGCAATTCACGATTAATGGAGCGACTTTTGTACCCCCAACTGTTCCGGTGCTCCTCCAAATCCTCAGCGGAGCACAGGCTGCGCAAAACTTGCTTCCTGCGGGAGACGTCTACACTTTACCAGCGAATAAGGTCATTGAAATCAGTATTCCTGGCGGAACGCCCGGCAGTCCGGTAAGTTTCCTTCCGCAAATTGTGATAGTTGCGGCTATTCTCATATCTTTTCCAGCATCCTTTCCATCTTCACGGGGTATGTCTTGTGTTGTTAAAGTTAATATATAGCGCGAAATTAATCTTTCATTTCTATTCCATAGCATGCCTTTGATGTCGTCAGAAGTGCTGGTAGCTCCACGTATAACTATGCTAACCCTGTTCGCCGTGATGTTGTTAGCACCGGAGATACTGGTGATAATGTCACCATACGATTTGTCACTGACAATCCCGGCCCGTGGATTCTTCATTGGTAAGCTCGTATCCAACCAAATTCTTCGTTATGCTAATAACCCAACCATTATAGTCATATTGATTGGCATTTGGAACTGTTTGTGTTTCCCGCCGTTTATCCTGCAATATCTATTAATTGTTCTATCATAGCGGTCTCGCAGTCGTACTTGCTGAAGATGTTCCCACAATTTCTCGCGAAAGCCCTCCTAGTAAGCCCTGTTGTCGTTTTTTTGAACTTTTGGCAATTGACTCAGGAACTCCAATAGCTTCATGGGGTAATCTTTGCCCCATTTACAATGCCCTGCCAGCGGATCAGCTTTAATCCTTGCTGATCAGAAAGGACTGCAATGATTTATCAAAGCGCTAAACCACACTTCCATTCTCTTTATATTTCTCTGCCGTCTTTAAATACTTAATGAAGAGTGTAATCGTTACCAAAATTCTTCAATGCTAGCGTATGTAAACCAACATCTCCAATCATTTTTAATACATCATCGCTACTATCGGGCATTGCGTATTCGAAGAAGACATGCCAAGGCGCAATGAAGGCATAGGGATGAAGAGCCTCCGAGGCGTCCTATTCTCGAGATATCCAATAACCTATATACCAAAATCCCAGGTTTTGAGGGTTTCATGAGAGTGAAGAAGATATTTTAACTGATGACATAATACTCCAGGGGATCGGGATGTCAGGAAATACTGCATCAAAACAAGGGAATATTAAGAGCGAGAGACATCCTTAAGAGCCCAAATAGTGGTGAAGAAGGCAGGTTTACAGTCACAAATGTAAGACAAGATATTAATGACTATGCCATACGCACGAGTTTTAAACAAAGGGTCTCGCCTAGAGAATGAAAACTGAAAATTTACCAATTCTCGTCTAAGAGGTGATGGTCTATACATCCGTTTGAGGTTCTACTACCAGCGAATGTAAGAAATCCAAAACAAACGCAAATCTAAGAAGTCTGTAACCGCTCTAGGAAGCAGGACGCAAAATGAAGCAATTTTGTCCCGAGTGGCGATGGTTAACGAAAGTGACCACTGCTGCTGAATGGTTTGGAGTTTCCTTTGCTACCTAAGGCGACGATCATCATAATAAGTAAACCACAGCTGCAAGATGTATGTAATGGAAATTCACTTCGTTTCTGAACGATTGACATGCTGCGAGGAGATCACGACTGAAGCGATCTCGTGAGTGCTCGTTAGCAATAAATACGCCTCGTCATTTCTGAATCTTAAGTGGAGCCGTTCGAAGAAAAGGTACAGGAGAGGCCGCATTTGATTCGGCTATGGTTGGCAGGGTCTTGAGTTGGAGGACGGTTATTATTCTCAATGGAAGAAGAATGGAAGTTTTTTTTATGGAGAGTTGAAAGTGCAAGCAGTGATTTGTGAGTACAGTGTGAAATGAAACATGGTTTTATGTTGGATGTCTACTGATGGATGCATGACCGAGTTGAATGTTGACTCGCGCTCTATCGTGAACACCGGATCCGGTCTCCATTGTGCATACAGACGAGAGAAAACAGGATCAAGCTTTGTGAAGGAGCTACGAGGCAAATTTGCTCCGTTGAGCGTAGATATTGTAGATAACATTTTAGGATAGAGAATATCTTTATGTGAGAGTTTACACGGTTTTTATACTACTGAAAAAGTGCATACTAATATCTAATTTGTTAAGAGTTCTTTGGATTGGTAAGATAATTTGTAAGTAATTTATAATCCTATTGTTTGAGAATATTCTATAATGCCCGAGCACACTGACGGTCCGGTAAGTTTCGGGCGTCTATTCCAACATGCTCTCGTAAATTTGATTTCCAGTGGCAGCAAGACCTGGCAAGACAGATGCAACCGAAAGACTTGCAACCTGTGGGAATTGTTACATACCCGACGGTGACGTCTAGAGCGGGCCGGAGCAGAGTGCCGAATGGTCCGGGCGCACGAGCTCACTGTGACCGAGTCATCTCACCTGAAGCTCGAGGGTCACGGACGGGGGGACTTCCCTGTCGCTGTCATCTCCCGGCCATTGCATCGTATTGATTCAAGTCAATCCGTATGCGTCTATGGTTCATTCATATCAAGTACAAGCTCTTCAAGCAGTAAATACGTCCCGATTGCTGTGATTGTCATACATGTAAGTGGAGTATACTTTAGTTCTTTCATTCTTGTGACATCCACCTTACAGTTGTTACTTCGACCGGTGTGTAATATGCTTCATCGTCTGGCATTGGTGGAAAACCAGACTCCTGCGCCCTGGGATCTTCAGGCGAATATGGGCAAGCAACTGTAGCATTTGTAGACCTCTACAACTATCTACCATTAGATGTGACAACAACTCACAATCTGACTTCGTTCTGCACAACCACTGTAGCTACCGGCTTAAAAATTGTTGGAAAAATAAGTAATACTCATGGTAATTTGTTTGCAATAACAAAATAGGAGAGAAAATAACAGGAAAATAATACATAGCACTTGGAGCTGTGCAGGTGTGATGAAATTTTTGTCCTGATGAAGCATAGTGAATGTGTAGGAAGGATTCACATCTTTTTTAGCCATAGAGTGAATCTATTAGCATTCATGAAAGCTTTAATACTTGTCTCAGGAACGAAATTCACAAATTTCCACCAGTGTTAGGGAAATTCTATTATTTGGAGAGAGTGAACATTTTAAAAAGAAAGACACACATTTGCATTGCACTTCTAAGTCCACATACAGTTGCAGATAAGCAAAGTCCTCCAATTTGATATCTCGGGAACCAAGAAAAATTTGGACGAACCGACTTCGGGATTTGAGCTCAGGATGGCAAAATGCGTCGAAAAACACATCTCCGAAGTTTTTCCCACGAGTATTTCTGTTGACCAAATTTTTTGCCGAATTTGATGCAACTTTTTATGGTATTTTTACGCTACAATTGCGTCAAGGTGCATTATGGCGGCCCGAGAAACAGTTGGGTTGGGCAAGAATTCAGCACCTCATATATCATTGCTTTCAGACTCTTCGTCCTAGCAAGGTTTCATGCTGTCAGGCTTCAGGTGTGTACCCCATTCATCATCCGAGTCATTGCTATCATCAGCATCCATTTCGTTGTCAGATGCTTCAATACTGGCCAACTCTGGTAGAACTTCTTCAGTGCCATCCCAGGATGACTCAGCAGCATTACTGGGTTGAGCTTCATCTTGAGAGGCAACTGTAATATCTGTAGCAATTGCTTTAGGCTGATTGCAAAGGCCAGAGATGTTGTGCTTTGCTTTCTTTTTGTTCACCATGTTGAGTACAAGCCTTGTAGTTCATTTGTAATTGAAATCAATACCTATTTTTTGCTGATATCAATCAATTTATTTCAGGGAAATGGCTTTATATATTGCCTCGAAATGATGGGGAACAGACCCAGCTTTCAAAAAGGAGTCGATGGCGCTATTTTCCGAGATTTTACCTAATTTTTTGATGGCCGGCCAAAATTTTGACGATCATTTTCTTTAAATGGTTATTTCTGAGGGATCGGCTCGTGCAAATGGGTTCTTGTGAGGCTCAGGATGATCAATTAGTGCATTACTATTGAATCAAATCACTTTTTCGGTTGCTGAAAACATTCCAAATTTTTAGTTGAGTTTGCTTGTCCGCGGCTATACTAAAAAGAATCGAATTGCTACATACATTGATTCCTGGTGGAAATTAAATTGTGGATGTGATTATGTACATCTGATGGTTGGCACTTGCATATATGGGGGTAGTGCAGCCGGAACCCGGCAGTGCCCGGGGATTCCGCTTTCAAGACAATTTCCGCCCTCCCATTCACAGGGTTCGCAACCCTTTCCTCATCTTTCATTTAACCCTTCACCACGCTCTTTGGTTGCGGTTTTCCTTCCCACTACTCATACAGTAAGCATCTTCAGAGATGTGGACCCACTCGTTCTCTCTTTCGGTTCTATTCCTCGTATTCATGAGCCTTGTGGCACCCGTTCTGACTCAGACGAGCAAAATTTTCCAATGGCAATTTGCAAATAACGTAGGTACTCTTCCAAGTATAATGCGTGTATCATTCGTACTAAGCAAATGAACAGGCACTTTCAACATCTTTAGCAACCTGCCTTCCTATGCCCATCGCTATCAAACCATTCAATGCTACGCTCAACGTTACCATGGGTCTTCCCCCCTACTATATGATCGCATTTGCGATTGGGGGAACTCCTGTCACTACTTTCATTGGCTCTGATAACAACTCGCTCAGCTGGCAAGTAACACATCCAGTTGGTGAGTTTCACTAGGTGTGGCCACGAAATTATTTTAATGTAGAGCTTATGCCAGGCACAAAATTGCTTCTAAGTGTGGTAGATGCTACAGGGAGTGCAGGCGGTATTCCTCCATCATTATTCACTGTTATTGGTGAGTGCATTTTCTGCCACTTAGACTTTTTTTCAGTATTGGTTGATAATGCACGCGCGAAGCTGGGCCTACAACACAATGTGTCAATGATCCATCTAACGAGGATTTCACCGTCACCGTCAATGTAACAGATACACTGACGACATGTCAACCTTGGGGTATCACAGTCAAAGGCGGTGTTCCACCATACAACCTTACTCTTGCGGCCATCAACTCACCCATTGTCACCAATGTCACTATGCCCTTCGGCAATGATGTTTTCACGTACATTGACCGAGCAGATCCGAATACCCAGTTAATGGGTATGTGGTCATCATTTTCTTGCCTAGCAGACACTTCACTATCCTCTCACAGCTGCTATCAGTGACCTGTAAGTTAGAGGAGTTAATCTGTGACCGATTATGTTCACTCGGATCAATGTTATCAATAGAACGGGAAGATGGGCTACTGGAACGCCAATTGTCAAAACTCAAGGTATCATTATATCTTCTCGAATCTTTTGTATTTTCTCATGAAGCTCGAATGTTAGGATCTACTGACGTGGACTGTGTTGGATTGGTCAGCTCGAGCGGGAACTCCACTGAAATTCAACAGCAGGCTGATGCTGCGAAGGCTCAGTCGAAGAAGACATCAATCATTGCTGGCGTGTGTGCTACGCTGGGTGTTCTTCTGCTCGTAGCAGGAAGCGTAGTCACCTTCCTCTATATCCGCAGGAGGAAGCAACAGGAAGCACGTGAGAATCCTGACCTTACCCTGCATCAGTTCGAGGAAAGCGGAGGAGAGTTTTTACCCTTCAACAACTTTATAAGCTTCTCATCTCACAGCAAGAATGCGTACAGAGGTGCATATACACTCACCTCAAGGTCGGATTTGGAGGCGTCAAATGAACACCCTTCTGCACACTTCGATGGGGACCAACCTATTATCGACGGTGAACCTGTCTTCCAACATCAGGATGCACGCAGTGTCCGTGAACTTCCACCACCTTATGCTGACCGGGGTGGGGTAGATCTTGCATCTTGATCGGTGATTACCTTTGTTTCTGTTTTGGATATTTATGGGTCATCATCCTGGTTTGTGGTAGGTATTTATATCATGCCATATTTTATTCTGTTCTTGTGAGAATTGATGTAGCCTCATTTGCATGAGATGCCGTGAATATGTGGTATGTTAATTCATCTTCATAGGAATCGTGTGTATCTACACTATTACCTACAGCTGTTGTAGTGAATTCATCATTTTTGATTAATCTGTATATACCCTCTATTAGGCCAAACTTCCTATTTTATACTTATATTCCTTATTATTTCAGACATCCTGCAACATAGTTATGCATCAGATGCCTGGTCAATCATTTCCTGTCATTATTATTGATGAACAGCAAGCACTGTGGATGAAGAGCAGTGAGAATTATGTACAGTTACATCAAGTCTTGTTCCCAAGGTGAATAGGGACTAGGGGCTGTAGACTACAATAGCACTATGTGTCATGAAGTTGTTTCCAGGGTAAAACCTAGAGATCCCAGACAGGTAGAGTACATGATAGGGCCAGGGAGAAATACTGGAGACTCCAGATATATCTCCAGAAACACATTCAAGCACTACCAAGGATGGGGGGTCAAAATAGATGACAGCTTCAGCTTATGTGCTGTGCCTCCTTTGTTCCTAATGTCCAATTACAAAATACAGTGAGTGAGCTGATCCAGGTAAGAGGACAATCAATACTCAACTTTCTGACCAAAGATTTGGTCAGGAGGGGTTTCTAGAGACTGGAGATCTTGTTGAGCACAAAGTACAATAACAAGAAGAGAAATAACAAGTGGAGATGGTTGAGAATATTTAGAGGTAGCTTTTAACCACTAAATAGAGAGTGGAGTGATGTCCAAAGCTCTGCCATGAGGACTTGGGATCTGTAGCAAATTGGAGTGTGACAGGATGGTAATGAGTGATGGCTGGAATGGGATATGACAGGCTGAAACAGAGTAAGTACAAATATGAAAATGGACCAGAGTAAACCTGAGTAAACCCAGAGACAAGTGGGAAGTTGGGAAAGTGTCAGGATTGATTGTGAGCAGTCCAGAGATGGCATGTGCTGTACTGTATAGGGATATCACACTATGTCAGAAAATGTTGGAAATAATGTTGGAAGGATTCCTGACCATACTGCTACAGGCAAGAACCATCAGCTTCAGCTTATTGACACAAACTCATTTCCAGGCTATAGCCTAGAGGTTCTGGGCAGATAGATAACATGGTAGGGCCAGGGAGAGATGCCAGAGACTCTGGATATATCTCCAGAAATGTGTTCAAGAATGTTAGTGAATACTGGATGAAAATTATGAGGGTTGACCTGGGCATAGTTGCTATTTCCCCCTTTAGGGTAGATGTCCCATCATCTAGTTAAAGAGTCAGATTTTGTTCTGAGATGTCCAGGGCAGAAATGGATGACCAGGTTGAACTGAGATAGATATTCAGGCCACTGGGCTTGACAACAAGTCAAGACCTTAGTAGTAGCAAAATATTTGAGATTTTTGTGATCTGTGACAACATTGATAGGTTTGGCAGAGCCT
>JASFDH010000248.1:0-29469 GCA_036937195.1 Nidularia pulvinata | reverse complement strand
CCCAGAGTCTCCAGTGTCTCTCCTTGGTCACTGTGCATATCTTATCTGTCTGGAACTCTAGCCTATACCCTGGAAAGTGTGTTCTTGACATTCCTCTGGGTCTGCTCCTAGGGTTTTTATTTCCTTTCTCCTTCCTATTTCAGAGTTTTTCTAAAATAAAGCTGGGCTTGGCATTCCATGATGACTGAGCATGCTGTAGTGCTGACTGATCATGTCCAATGTTTTACATTATTTTTATTATGCATTTTTATCACTTGTTTCATTATCTCCTTTATATCAACAGCTTGGGGATATTCTAATAATAGGAAAAATGCAATCTCTCAGAGATCTTTTTCCACTATAGCTGATAATATATGCTTAAGAGCTTATATGCTGGTAATAGGACATTTATAGTATATATTTTATATTGCAAAAAATATGACTAGGGCTGCTTAAAGTACTGTATGACAATATTTTTTTTCCTACTTTTTGGCACTTGGTGATACTTGAGAGCCTTGTATATACATAGCAATTGTTGCCAAACAAATAGGCACACAGTGCAGTCTCACAGCAGCCATTATCTGTTTTTATTGCTTATCTGTTATTGTGGATGTCTTGTAGACACATACATACTTCTAATATTATTATATTTAATGTATAGCCATTCTTACTTCTGGTTCTCAAAATAATATGCACATTGTATTATCTGAAGGTATTATTTCTCATTTAAACTTTGAAAAATTCATATTTTTGGGTGTAGATAGCTGCACAGCATATCAGGCTGAAGATTGGCTAAAGGTTGGCCAGAGTGGCCAGAGTATCAGACAAGGCATTGAGAGAGTATATTGTGTGTATCAAGTCAGGAAGTGGATTGACAATACAATTAACAAACTAAAGAATTACAACTTGAATACTACTACTTAAATACTATTTCTAGAGATAAGCTATTGATACAAAGTCCAATGAAGATATACAAAGCATGTGGAAGTAGAGATCAGGTTGTAACTAAAGTGTGGAGAGAGTCAGGGGAACAGAGAATATGTGGAGCCTAAGGTAGCTAACTAAAAGGCTTTGTAGATATGAAAGATAAGAACTTGAAAGGAGACTAGTATGAAATGAAGGCTCAATGCAGAATATCTGAAACATGTAGTTGGCCAAGATGTGCCCAACACAGCTGAGGTGTGGCTGATGGCTTGGCTGCAAGAACTCAGGATTGTGGCAACTTGGGGTGTGACAGAGTGGGCAATGAGTAACAGCTGGAACAGGATATGACAAGAGCTGACACTTCTCCTGATTGGCCAGAAAAATGAAGGGTCAAGACCTATGCACATGGCAGACAAGGCCAAATTGCTTTAGGTTGCATGTGACAGTATGGCAATACACCTGTGGGAACATCTTCTTTTCAATCTCCATGGCATTAGCAACCTCAGTTTTTGCAAGAGCATGTGCAGCAACCTGGACCTCATGCATGTCCATCTTATGAGGATAGCAAGTCTTTGGGTTAACAAAGTAAGGATCACCAGAATTCTGGAACTGTTTGAGAATATGGCTGACAGTGGTGCAGTGCACACCAAATCTAGTAGCAATGTCACTGTCCCCAATGCCAAGCTTTTTACACTTGACAATGCAGACAACTTTAGTTGGGGATGTATAGACCATAGTGTAGGAAAAATAAAAGTGTTGTTTTGATAGGCAATTGGTAGCTTACTACTGTATAACAGTACTTTACACTCCCTTATAGGTTCCATATGGAATCCACATGGATTCCATGAAATTCCAGCTAGTCATCCAAATAATCATTCAAGCCCTTACTTTTCCACATTTATTTCATATTTATTCCATAAGTATTTCATCTGAAGTCTATAAATTACCAAATTAGGAAATAATTGACTTGTCATCATAAGTCAGTGCTAAAATTATACAAGGAAAATAGGCAAAATAAAAATGAAAAATAAATGAAAAATGTGAAGAAAAATAGATAAAAAGGGTGGGAAATTCAGAAAATTCAGGAAAATAAAGAGAAAATGCAGGAAAGTAAGAGTGCAAAGGAAAAAGAAACAAGAACTATGGCAATATATAATGGCAAATAAAATAATAAGAAAATATTTGGCTCACTGTATTAGTTGACACAACCCAAAATTTTACACAAAATATTATTTTATTAATTAATTAACTAAACATTGAGTTATTAACCAGGCTCTTTCACAATGGTGGGCAGCAGGTGGTTTGCAGTGTGCAGGGGGTTTTGCAGTGGGTGGGCAGTTTTGTGGTGGGCATGAGGTTTGAATAGTGGGCAGGAAATTTGCACAGTGGGCAGGGATGGGCAGGGGGTTCAATTCCTAATGTCAATTTTATATATATTTATTTATTACATATAATAACAAGTAAACTAAAGTAGGAACATTCCATGGATTCCATGTGAAACTCATGGGGGAGTGTAAAGACCTCACTTTCTCCTGTACTTATGGTTTCATTGTTGTACATTATTCTGTTCTAATTAGTTAACTTTGCTAGTATAATAATTTGGATAATAAAAAATAAAGTTTCTTTAATATTCAGGTGTAGATCTGTACAGGGTGTGTGAAAGGTTGCCCATGCCAATGAGTACATGAGGATGCTCTGCTCCTAGTATTCACTTTCTTGTCTTAAGAACTTGCACCTGCAGCTCTTCAGCCTTCTGCCAATGTCCCTGATCCCTGTATGTAGATGCAAGGTGGCCCATGCTTATGAGTACATCAGGATGCTCTGCTCCCAGTATTCTCTTGCTTGTCTCAAGAACTTGCACCTGCAGCTCTTCAGCTTTCTGCCATTGTCCCTGATCACTGTATGTAAGTGCAAGGTTGCTCATGCTGATGAGTACATCAGGATGCTCTGCTCCCATTACATTTTTCCTGGTCTCTGTGATCACAGTGTATATATTGACAGCTTGCTGATAATCTCCATTCTCTCTAAAAACAAGACCAAAATGTACATATTCATCATCATTATAGATACCATGTATCTTCAACTCTTGAGCATACTTGTAAACATTATTAATATGCACTAGGAGCAGTCGACGGAAAAGGTAATCTTCAGTCTTAAATTGGAATTCAACTGAGCATGTCAACAAAGCAATCACTTTTCTGCATCTCAGCTGCTGATGCATTGTTTTCATGTGATCATAGCTCCAGTACTGTATCAATGGATGTATTGAATAGACACCTTGAAGAGCATTTCTCTTAATTAGAGAAAAAGAGAGCAAGAGTTGTATGCCCTCATGAAAACTGTGTTGATCCCAATTTCCCTTTTCATCTACCCTTTTGAACAGAAAATCCATGGTGCTAATTGCTAGAGGTAACCCTTTCTTCAGCTCCTTTTCCACATTTCTCTTTGCTGCTGCTTCAGCAGCCCTGCGAAAAATCTCCTCATCAATATTCTCATGATGAAGAAAGGCAAAAGTTTCTAGCAGTAGAATAGCAGTTTTTGCACTCTGAGATCCTGTTGAAATAGACTCTGTTTTAGCTCTGGACTCAATCTCTTGGAATGACAGCTCCCATGTTCCATACACTGTCTGCTCATAATGGGATGCACCCTTGAATGAATAGTGTGACATTAGTTCCTTTCTCTTTCTTCTATACTGCTGCAGATAGCTCTGAATGCTACACAGGCCAGAATGAATGGCAGCCCCAGCTTGGTCAACAGCAAGTGGCAGACAGCAGAGCTCAGTCACAATTTCCTTGGCTGTCTGTTGGAGATTGCTCAAAGAAGGATCTAAGCCACTGGCTGTGAGTAGTAGAGACACAGAATGCTCCAAATCCATGTCCTGAATCTCCACAGCATTGGTAAAGGATGTAATTCTTACTAGAGCAGGATTTCTGCTGGTAATCAAGATATTTCCATAGTCACCTGTTGGAATAAATTTCTCAATCACATTTGGTGGACCATCAGCATTGTCAAAAGCAAGAAGCCAGTTCTTCTTAATTTCTGAGATCCACTGAAGAACTGACTCAGGTGTGTCTTCAACACTAGCTGACCTGGCTTCTGCAGTAGTAGCAATTGCTTTGAGGCTTTGTGTGATTGTTTCAGAACTAGTTGCATCAATCCAAAAAACTTGAGAGAACCTATGAAGCAATAATATTAGTGGAAATTCAAAACATTTGTGCATAGAATATCATACTGCTTAGATATTTCAATAAACTTCAAGCATATCTGGGTTTTTCCAATCCCTCCCATACCATACAGAAGGAAATATCGCCTGCCAAGCAAATCACCACAGTCACGTTGATAGTGATTCTCCAATTTATGGAGGTAGTCCTCTTGTCCTGTAAAGAAAGCACTAGACTTTGGCTTGAACTTCATTTTATGGACAGAGGGAAGGTTTTCTGCTTTGAACTCTCGGTCTTGCACAGGGGCACTATAGTGATTGTTGATCTGATCACATAATGAGTTGCTGAACTGGCAAAATAATCCGACAAGGGGGATGGAACACACCAGATCACCATTAACATAATTGAAGTTTCCGCCTGTTACAACAAAGTTACTAGCACGTTTGAAGAAGCTTGCCATAATTCCAATGTCGATAGATACTGAGAGACTTCGTAGTGCAGTGAACGTGCAGATGAAAGTGGGAGGGTATCGAAGAACCTGATGTTGGCTCATTTAACTCTGAGAGCTACATAGTTCGCATCTGTCAATCACCGGCATCTTCCACACCATGACGCCGGCCATCTGCATGTGGGTCACCTCTCAAGTATACGAAAATAGCTGCAATGTGGTTTATAATTGCCACCATATTCTGATCATGCGCTGCAAGAACACGGATGAATAAGACCGCATCGAAGTCAATGAAATTCATTAAGCAGATATAGATATGAATAGAAACTGGCGATCTTCCCTCCGATTAGCCCAATTTCCCACCACAGCTATTAGGGAACGAGCACAGCCTTCCCATTATCAAGGACTAAATCTGGTGCATAGAAGCAGTGTTTATGAGACGTGCTGTGAAAGGTGTGAAATGAAAAACTTTATTAGATAGATCAAACAAAATGACAGTTTACCTGCACCACGACAAAACCAGAGACGACATGTAATCGCGATTGGGGTCACATTGCTACTCCGAGCCTGGCGCAGGCTGGGCGAAAGTTCTTCAGATTGTAGGGGAACTTCGTCTGGACGCGGCGAGATACTGAGGACGTGCATCCAGGTTGTCAATAAGAGGTGTGGATCCGAGCCATCCTGAACAGTATGGATGAGAATTCGTGATGAAGACATACGTGTAGACATCGCTTACGACAATGCATAGCCCCGCTTTTATGGAGCAACCCTAGCCATTGTTGCCGCATCGCAAACCCTCCCTTCTCACCACCTTCGCCTTTCCTGTCGTGCTGTTAACCTTGTGGCTCATCGGAACTTGACGCCGCTCTGCGAGGGAATAGATGGTGCTTTACTAGCAGCGAGGAGTTGCAAGATCCGTGTCGTACCCTCCGGCATTGAAAGGGCTAATTATATAAACCCTTCTTCGTCTTGTAGAGCAGGGGGTGGAAGGGCTTGCTGTCGTGTGTGAGGGTCGCAAGAATTCCTACGCTTTGTACGCGTAGCTACGCGCGTCGAAGAGGGCCGAGTGACGTCACTGCACTTCGTCATAGAATCCAACGATCACAAGCACTAAACGCTACTCACCGGTACTGGCACCACCTAAGACCAACCTCTAGCTATTGCCATGGCCAACGCTTCCAGACGGCTGAGACGTCAGAGAATTGACATCGGTGTCGACCAAGAAGCACGTTCCTGTTGTTATGTTCCTCATCGTTTGCTCAGACCCGCCAACTTGCAGCACTTTTCATCGCGCACAATGAGTCCAAGTGCCTCGAGCTGCGTTACTAGGTGGCGGTGCGCGAGGCAGAGCTGTAGCAACGCGCGTCTTTCCTAAGCTCTCCCTTCTCCTTAATCCCCTCCCTTCTCTGACATCTACCGCCTTTCAGAAAGGCAAGCACAAATGGGAATGCGTCGTTGCCTGCGACTTCGAGCACGATAAGAACAACGCCTCCATGCCCTCCTCTCTCTCCGCCTCGCTATCTTCGACCTCCGTTTCGCCTCCCGCAGTAACGATGTTCGGCATCGATGACCCAAAAAGCGCGTGCAGGGCATGAGCCGGCTCATTGCAGTCGCCATCGTTGAGATGTCCTGTCTCTTTCTGCTCCTCCTCGGCGTGCACCTGCACCTGCACCTCCTCTGCATACTCCCCCTCCTTCTCGTAGCTCCCTTTCCTCCTCCTGCTTGGTGTACCGCACCCATACTCCTGGTCCCCGATCCCGACCCCATCCTCCTCCCGATCCTCTTCATCCGGCTTCGACAGCGCATCTTCCACCCATGACGCACTTATGAGCAAGAGCCTTTTCGACTTGCCAGAGGCGGAGGCGAAGGTGTCCTTTGCGGTGTGGGGGATTTCCGGCGGGGAAAGGCGAAAGAGAGAGGAAATTGAAGGAGATAGAGGCTGGAGCTAGACATGGACTTATAAGAATAGCTCCTCATCATGCGCTACACTAGGGAGACGCCCACCATTCCTCCAACCCCGGGTTCCACACGCGCAAGTGGCAGCACGAGCTCCGGGCGCGAAAGGCCTCATCGTCCTCTTCCTCTTCTCCTTTCTCTTCATCGAACTTCTCTTCCCTAGCGTCGGCTTCCCCTTAGAGGGTAGCGGGCAGTCGGTGGTCATCGCCCAAGAATCTGAGGGCCGGGCTAACACGATCACCTTCCCCGTACCCGTTTCGCTCCTCGGCACCAAACCCCTGCTCGTCGTCGACTCCTGGGTTTGCTGACAGGCAAGGAAGAACCTCGTCATGTGTCGGGAGTGTGCGGAAGAAGTTGGGAAAGCTGCAGCGGAGTTCTACGTACGTGTCTCGTTCTTTCTTTCCTATCCTCCACTTTGCTGCTCGTCTCCTCCTTTCCCCTTACCTCGTTCTTGTGCTCTCTCCAGCTCTTTTCCGACCTTAATCTACTCACCAGTACATTTAGCTAATCCCCTCCTCACTCATAGATTCACTAACTCCCCCAATCTATCTCTCTCCTGCTCTCAGACGTCTCCCTCTTCCTCTCCGCCCTCGCCGTCTCCCCACCGCAGATAGGCACGTCCATCTCCCCACCCCCATCCACATTCACGTCGCTCGATGTCTCGTTGTCTTCCTCCTCTTCACATGCGACGCTTTCCTCTTCTGCACACGTAGTGCCTTCCTCTACCCAAACGCTCCCTCTACCTTCAGGTGCTCCTTCCCGGACGACGGCGACAACGCACCTTCAGTGCCCTGCCCTTTTTGCTTCACCTGGGGACATACGCGACCACTCGTTCAGTTCTGGGTACACGAGACAGCACTAGCTAAAGTGACAACGCAAAAGCTGGGTTCCACCAAGGGATGTCACCGTGACTCTCATTCTTGTTGTGGCTGGACCTCCAGTTCCCAGAATCGCTTTGCGTATTTGGAGCTACGGCCGCGGCAGGTCCATTCCTGGCATCAGTGAGGGGAGTAGTGCAGATATCCGGACACCTCGAAGTTACTACACATCCCTATATGGCCGGTGCTGATATTGGAGTCCTGCAGCCAGCAAAGTTCTTCATTGGTGACTTCGCATCCATTTGGCTTTTCTTTCACTGGCGGATAGAAAGAGCACAGGCATAGATCTCGCACAAGGACTTCTTACTGACGTTGAGAGAATACTTGTACGTTATCATAGCCGTATGCGATAAATGTTTTGTTTGACGCATTCCTAATCCCGACATTTCACTACGCAGATATTCCGAACTTTTACGTCATGAGGGATGGGAAAGCTCTTGGCATCTAGAGCTGGCGTCTCAACTGCGCATGCATGATGATGAAAGCTGATGCCAACTCACACCCGGTTCCACATAGCGAACTCCAAATGAGAATGCATCTGCACCCCGTTTTCAAGCTGGAGAATGCCCTTCGAATGGAAACAACTGCCTGCGAGTAGTATAGAGCGGCCTTTGCTCAAGGACTCTCATCCTCTCTGCATCTCCGTGCCCTGTTTGTCGTCAAATGTCTTACTTTTGCTGGGCGCCTACTATGGATATAGACGCTGACGCTATTATCTTACCCAGGATTCACGACCTTACCTTCGTAGCTCACACTGGCAAAGAGTCTAACTGCCTCGCTCTACGATCCCGGCTGATCGTAAAAGATTAGGAATCACGTCAGCGTCCGTGCCTTTTCGTCCAGTTCAGCACCTAGCTAAAATTCTGCCACTTTCCAGCAACAGGATACAAAATAAGCTTACCATCAACCGTAATTTCGAGTAGGCCCAACACGTCCGCTAGCCTCAGGCACACTACTCTTCATGCTCCCCGCCTCATAGCAACATGTTTTGGCCATCGGAAATCCCGAAGCGTGTACAAAAATTTGAGCGCTGTTCTCGGCGTCGATGAATTGTGCGTTATTGCAGGTCCTTGCACCGAGGACGCGTGGTATGCTCGGGGCCTACATCAATATCAATGGCCTGATGGTCTAGTAGTATGATTCCTTGTTAGGGCAAGCTTGCTTGTGTTTCGAGGAGGTCCTGGGTTCAATTCCCAGTCAGGCCCTGAGAGTAGATGTTCTCAGTTTCACTTTTCGGTCTGTTTTCTGTCACCCCGTGGTATACCGGACGCTTATCTACTTTTTACCATTCAGAAGCTGAGTCTCGGCATTTTGATATGCAGGTAGCAGAAGCAGATCTTCGTTTTTGTCAACTTATTATGGCCCGTCGTAGTTACGATGTTCATGGACTCCGGGATTTCATATTGCATACTACTCGTGACAGTAAGCAGGACCTCATCCTGGGCGTTAGGGTTTCGGGACAGAATAGTTTTCGTAGGCACAAGGTTTTATTGGCGATGATCGAGGTTCTCGGCTGTATGCACGAGCACCCTTTCTTTTCCTTCGAATTTGGCGCGAAATCAACATATTGTTTTTTTGCTTAACGGTAGATGTAATTTCGTGACAGGCACAATATACTAACATACTTAAGCAATTGCAACACTTGCATGCTGAATATGGAGAAAAGGCTTCGCTATTGCATCTTTGGGCAGTATTTTCATGTCTCCGCAGCTCTTACTTTCAACCCGTGCTGCAAGTCTTCAATGATAGCGGAACTAGTGTGGTGGATGTTCGAACTACAAAACGAGGTAGACCATGAATACAACCGTTCCAAGAGTACGCTTTCTGGTGCCATGGTGTCACTCGCTTCCTCCCTCCAGCGCTCGCGGGCTTCGTCTATATGCTGTTACCGCTGGCTCTCCCGCTGCTTGCCAGTATCTCACATTTCACTGGTGAACTGCCACAAGGCAGACGAACAATGAGTTGGGATGTAGCACTCGAGGCGGAAACATCGGGCTCACATGTTGAAGCAAACCACGACCACCATATTCCGCATCCCTGACGCCTATGCGATCCTCGTGACGATGAGCTAGTGGACAGGACAGAAGTCAGACTCGGGCAGTCACACAGCGCTGTACGATGAAAGTCGCGCTCACGTTGTTAAGCTGAATTATGAACGCGACGAACGCCACTAGGATCCTCACGATATAATCTGGTGGGCTAACAGAACGAAAAGAATGAGACAGGGACATATCGTTTGCTAGTGAACTACACTCACATAACTAGGGCTAATCGCGATTCGCGAAAAAGTTATGCATCATCCACTCCGCAAACGGTTTGGTCTTCGTGAACCAACAGACAGAGTAAAAGTGAACTAGGAATTGGGAAACAAGACGCTTTGGAGGTGTCGCGCTTACATCGCTACTATGTCTCCTGGCCCCCGGATGGAGCGATACTCGGATTGGGCTATAGCAGGCCGTGACCGGAACTAATCTGATCTACAGGAACTAGCAGCGAGAAGGAAGTCAGACTCGAACTAGGGTACAGTTGATCAGCAACAACACCTACCAAATCACTAGTTGCACGATATCCGCCCCGGGGCGCATCCAATCGCCATCCTGTACTGGTGTTGTTCGTGCCTATGGCATGCGTTTCTTCTTTCTATTAATCAAGGTGTGGCTCTTGCAAGCCGCCTCCAACGCCCTCGCACATCCTCCGCTCATCAATCCAACGCCATCAAAATTATCTCTAAGCAGATGCCATTCCAACTAAGTACTATCGCCTTGTGGGTGATGGACGTCGACGCAGGTACAGAATTGCGAAGGATCATGCTCTGCTGCCCATGGATTCAACTGAAGCTATATCCCTGTGGGGGGCGACAAGGTGAGATGCCGGGATGGCGGTGATTGCAACGTGGATTCGTGACTGAAAATCTTCATCCCGAACAGAGAGATGTAAGAAGGCGGGGATAACGTACCATTGGCGTGAAGAACCCTTATGTGGAGCGCATATATTCTGAATAATCGCAAGTTCCTAAGTATATAAGATGGGGATCAATGACTGTGGTATATCAGACAAAACTGAAGTGAAATGTACCTTATTCACAAGCTGATGCGGACCACACTCTCAGAACCGAGTGATTTTTTCGAGTTGAAGTGGATGGAGCGACGCGCCAGGCTCATGAGTCATAGCAAGCATCAAATCCTCCAAGGGCTGCACCAGCTGAATGGAGAGGGAACCGTACGTCGCAAGAGAAAGGTTCTATTCCTCAGCCATCTCGTTATCGCGCTGTCCGTAGTATGCATGCAGGACCACATCACGACATGCTGTAGGCCCATTCATGACGTGATCCAATGCCGCCAAGAGTGCTACGAGGGTCGTTGACTATGAAGACGTATATGCTGCAAAGAAGAG
The DNA here is from genome assembly GCA_036937195.1 of Nidularia pulvinata. Lineage (NCBI taxonomy): Eukaryota > Fungi > Basidiomycota > Agaricomycetes > Agaricales > Nidulariaceae > Nidularia > Nidularia pulvinata. The sequence continues at coordinate 18,730 of JASFDH010000248.1, read as the reverse complement.
CGAAGTTAGGCAATAGCAGAAAGAGACACGCAAAGTCAAAAAGCTTCAGATGCACTATGCAGTCTGCTTGCGGCGAGTGATCATACTATTTAGGTAACAGACGAACAACTGGACATCTGAAAGTCGTCTAAGCATAATGGTGTGATTATTGGGAGATAAATTCAGTTTAGAAAGACAATTTCGCACATATGAGAGCCTGAGAGACGAGGACGATGAGACTGGGACTGGCAACCCAGAGGAAGGTTGGATTTGGGGACGGGCTTAGAAACACTCATAGGCAGAATAGCAAGGAAAACGGTTCGTAATTGATATCAACGCCATGGCCGAGAGGATACCTTTCCTCGATGTATTAATTGGAGTCTTGGACTGGTGGAACATTGGTGTGCGAGCGCGGAGGTCGAGGTGTGGCAGTGACGTTCATAATCAACGTATGTTGACGGCCTACCGGCCCGTTCTTCCTTGTCTCAATACTCTAAAAATACATCTCGCCATAACATTTATGCTGGCCTGATGGTCTAGTAGTATGATTCCTTGTTAGGACTTCGCAAGCTTGCTTGTTACCCGGTTTCGAGGAGGTCCTAGGTTCAATTCCCAGTCAGGCCCTATTGATCTATGATTTGTGCGGTTATGATGTTTGTTTTCGTTGATCCCTCTGCTGTGGCTAAGTATCGCGGACATCCCGGGCAACAGCGTAAATAGGTCGGGTGATTTGAGTAAAGACTTGGCCATGGGTCGATACAGGTTCACTCTGAGTATCAAACCTTCCTCACACATGCAAGAAAATACGGCGATCTTTATATCACAAATCACCCAAACCTTTTATTCAACCCATCATAAATCAAAAAAATCATCGCGCTGCTCGGTATCGCTCTTGCAACCGTGATCCCACACCCGGCATAAAGGCCCCTCACGCCCTGCGCCTTGTACATTGCCCGAAACGTGCCCGCAAAAGTCGCCTTCGGTAATGGCTTCTCTCCTGGAAGTAGAGGCACCTTAGGGCGCAGCTCTTCCTCGGTCTGCATGGCGCTCTTGACCGTGTCGGCGGGGAAGAGGACGAAGTTGAAAGCGGCGCCGGCGAAGGCGCCGGAGAGGGCAGATTCCCAGGGCAGGAGCTCCGTGCTCGATGCCGACGGGACGGAGTCAGAGAGCCCATCTGACTTGAGCCGCCGCGCGACGAGCAACGACGCGACGTACTCCTTCGTGCCGAACCAAGCGGCGCCGCCGCCAGTCTCGCGGATGAGCGTGCCTGTTTGACCCAGCCAGAGCCCGCGTAGGCCAGTGGTACGCACGACGGAGGCGAGGACTGCAAGGGGGCCAGGGAGTTTTTGGGTGGGTGTGTTGGGGAGGAGAGAGGAGGATGAAGGTGAGGAGACGAGCATCTGCACTTGCATCTTGCATTTGACCAGCTCTATTGGTGTTCTGCATGGGGGTTAGCTGTACGTATATGTAGGTAGGCAGGGGTAGACGTACAAAAGGAAACTAGTAATCGCACCCGCCCCTGCAGCCGCGAGCGTCAGCTGGTCTAATGTGAGCTTCTCATCCAGCGGCTTATGCGTCGCTTTCCGAATCAGGTTCTGCAGCTCCCCATATGAGAGGAACATCGACGCGTTCTCCGCCATCGCGCCGACTATCGGCGCCGGGAGGCCCTGCAACACGTATCACTATAAGTACTATACACAACCGAGGAAGGAAGGGAGGGGGGGTGACGCACGCGATATAGCCCGCGCATGCCCTCGTTCCGGAATGTCTTCGTCAGGCAGTCGATGGGCCCGCTGAAGCGCGCGGTAGCGTCGAGCACCTGCGATTGGAGGCGTACTTTTGTGAGGTCAAAGGGGTGTTCGAAGAGCTTGGACACCATGCCAGCGATCTGTGCCCCAGGATGCGAGTTAACAACAGGAGGAGATAAGACGAGGAAAGCAACGCACGCTTCCGAAGGTAATATCTTTCGCCGCGCGCACGACCGCGGAGTCGCGCACCAACGCATCTGGAGACGTCTCCATGCTAGTGCCAGGTATATATTATAGTAATAGTATGCCGTAGTCGAGAGTAGGTAGAACTCGGGGGCCGGGGTAGGAGTGGAAGGGAGGGTGGTTTATGCAAGAGGATCCGATACAGCCACCAGTGTCCTAGCACATCATATAGCACCAGCAAAAGCTGTTTAGTTGCACAGGGAGGTATATGTCCGGGCGTCAGGGAGTAGTAGAGCAGTAAGGACTACAGCTCGTCGCAGCTGGCGCTTAAATGTTACTCGACCATGAGCTGGAGCAGGGTGAGTCGGAGGCAGTGGATTTTTTCGGACCAAACGCCGCGTGGCACGAGTCGGAGTTAAAGATCCCGATCCTCCGGTATCTTATCTGATGGAGCGATTGAGTTATCTGATAGTGTGCAACGTCAAGCCAAGCTCAACATCTGGCACTACACTTAGTCGCCGACCGTCGGGAGATGCTGACAGGACCTGGATATACACTGGAATTTACTTCCACCATTTTTTCGTGATATTATCACTGGTACCCTGATTTCGAAAGGTTCAACAGAGCATATCTGCTTGTAAGAATTCACTCTAAACTCCATAATTTGCATTTGGCGCATCTCCGATCATAACAGATCAAGCTACATTATAGATAATTATAAATACTGACGCTTTAGAGTTTTGTCCATCAGTTAATACCTTCTGCATTGGTTGCCGGTGAACTAATATCGAAAAGGTGAGAGGGTACGAGTTCGTCATCGCATTCCCCGTCGAAAATTCAGTATATCAAAGAGCCTAGAACAAGATCACAAACTATCGAGGGAACACCTGACTGGAAGTGGTTCGGATGAATTACGTGGAATATATCTAATGCGAAATCTTGAATTTACCTAGAAGTGCTTCAAAGCTATTCACATCACGGGTGTCTGCGAAACTTTGTCGAACCCTCAAATGCCATGATAGTGATACAACGGTAGTGCTAAACGCTATGAGGCTTGTAGAGAATATTGCCAACACAAGCCGGTGCCGGTTGGGTTGTATACTTACATCCCAGAGCGGAGATATTGGAAAGCCTACAAGCAGGCGCCGCCCACGACATCAACTGCAAGGGTGGAAAATCATTCACGACCCGGATTAGACGGCATATGTATACTTCAAAGAGAAATACACTTACTGGCGATACTCATAATAACCATTCCCATTCCAGCATTACACGATAGAAGCGATCTTCCTTCAGCTTCCAGGACGTTCTGGCTGTGCATTTCGTCGTCATTCCAGCCATTAAGATGAGCTACATTAGAACAAAACAGGGTGTAATCAAACCTGCAATGCGTCATGCCCTCATACACACTATGATAACGCGAACGACCTCGAGAGAGAGGCTGATTCATGAAAATTTTCGTAAATAACGCCAAACGTCCGGTGAGATATTTTACGTACTTCGCTTGTAAGAGCCATGAGTACCACAAGATAGATATGAAGCAATAGATGTGAATTAATAGGAACTGACGAAGGTAAGGAATATCTTCGTTTTATGCGGAACTATGGCAAGCTTTATCAGTGATATCGTCATGGAAGATGTCAAAGGCAGAGTACATACTGACCGAATCTAAAGCCACAAGACTATTGCATAGATGGGCAAAATACAGGTGTATCCTATGGCAAAGTAATCATTCGATCAAAGCCTCTTGATTCTGCGCCGGTATGCGAACCAAAAGACAACAGTCGTCATTGCTAAGCCATGTAATAACGTGGGGCTTACTAGGTACAGAGAAAGAATCATGCACCGTAAAAAATCAGTAGCTGAAAACGAAAAAAAAACCTAGATAGCCTTCAAGATCAAGCACTCTTCGCTGTTAAACGCGACACTTCAAGCTCAGCTGGAGTCATCACTCGGGGGTTAGATCTGAAAAAAGTGCGAATCTTACGCTGTGGGTCATCAAATTTATTAATGCTCAGCAAGCTGAACTCGTGGGAAGTGCCTTACATAGACAACGAATTGCCTTCCGAAAAGGAAGTGTCACTGGTCAGGAAACCTACTTGTTACCGATGGAGACCTTACGCGACGTTAATCGCACCAGTAAAGAGTGTCTGCGACGATAGAGCCACTCCAGGATCATCTTGACTCCAGTAGTCCAGGATGACCTAGTGGAGGCAGAATTACCATGAGAGCTCTTGAAACGAGGACTACCCTAAGACACGGCGCGCGCGGTTATACCTGTGCAAAACTAACCAAAATATATATATATATACACACTTCATTTTTTATCGAGCTAATATGCAGATGCCATTAAGCTTCTACGCGCTTCCAAACCACCAGTCTTTCCTGTCCAACATGGGATGGAATAGAAGAGTTCGGATCCTTGTCGAGCACTTTCTCGAAGTTGCTGCCCAGAGGTTCAAGATAATGTTCTGGACGGACGAAAAAGGGCGGCCCAACATCAGTGTAGGGGATGATTGGGAATATCAAGGTGATCAGATGTCCTCCAGGCTTGATTAGCTCGGCCATCTTGCGACCCCACTCCATCCGACGCGAAGGAGGAATCGCAACGAAGAAGCTAATAGATTAAGGGATAAGGGATATCAGCTCATTACGAAAGTCACTCACGTATAGTCATAGACAACATCGAACTTGTCGTCCTCCGATACAGTGAGGGCAAAGAAGTCACCGAGCTCAAATCTAATCGCAGCACTTTTCAGGTCCGCTTTGGACGCTAGGAGCCTTCAATTCCATGCGAATAAGTACGCCGCCGTCTAAGTTATCATTGAGACGTAGTACCTACTTGTTGGCAGTGTCAACAGCAGTCTCGGACACGTCAAATCCGACCGTATCTAGCCCCAGAGTAGCGAGGTACAACGGATCGTATCCCTGTGTTTACAATAGCACCCTCCGTGATCAGCGCCCCATCAACAACGTCAACGTCGTCGAGAGTTCTTACAGAGCCACATCCTGGAACCAAAGCACGTCCTGTTCTGGGCAGACCCAATTTGCTATCTTCGAAAGCTTCCCTGAGTGCAGGCTGTATATCGCCACTGTCCCACGGAGTGAGGTTCTCTTTCCTGCAAAGGCGAGGAAGGGGAAATAAATAAGATCTTGCTTGATTCGGGTGGGCAGTTCCAGGGCTCACCAGACTTTGTCCCAGGTAGTTGGATCATCGTCCTTTATGAGAGCCCGCACCCTCTTTACGTCTGGGCGGCTTGTTATGTATGTAAAATCTGTCATTGTCGATGTGAGGAGGTTGTGAGGAGGACGGGGATGGGTTAATGGACTCCCTTTCGTCTAGAATTTGTAGTAGCCAGAACTGCGTACGAAATATGATCATCACACCTACTGGCCAGGGTTCGGCACAACCCGCACCCGCTGATCCAGATGTGGAACTTCGGAAGTTTCATGTCTGGATCAGCGGGTACAGGTTGTGTCGAACCCTGGTCAGTGGGTGTGATGATCATATTTCCTACGCAGCTCTGGCTACTACAAATTCTAGATGAAAGCCGAGTCAAACCAAGTACCGTACATATGTACTCTAATGCGCAAGGACAGAATCTAAGCACATGTGTCAGAGATATTACGTACTGTTGGAATAATGGGCGCTCGTTTGCGAGCCTTTCGCGATGCACGCCGGATCATTGCCTGTATCCTTTTTGGATTCCTTGTTAGTATTCTACTTGATACTTACATTCTTATGGCATTCCGTAATTTATTTGTTTCTGCCTGTATTTGTTTCCCTAAGTAGTATATAGATAGTTTACTTAAGATGTAGTCATCTATCCCGAGCTTACCGAAGCCAAACGCAAATCTACTGCTGTTTGATTTGATTGCGAGGCGCTCACTCCCATTTAACATGTCCCTCAAATTCATAAATATCCTTGAAATACTTTGAATACACCCTGTGGTACTGTCAAAATCCTTTCTACCAAGATTACGGCTCGGAGACAATTTTCACAGTCTCGCGTGTTACATCAATCTCAATCGGCGAAGTGTTCTTCTGTCCCTGAATTGGCGGCTTCATTAGTTAGCTATTGTGTTCATAAAGAAATTGGAGACCAACCTGTCCTGCATGGTGGCCGTAGGGGTCAACTTTTTGAGACGGAGAATCTGAATCTAAATGATCGCCAATTTCCACCGATCTCAATTGCGTTTGCCTGTTTTCTTGTCTGAAGAGACTCGGCCGCAACATGATCTCTACGGATTGTGCGCCAATGTTCCTCCCACCGACAATTTGAAGTCGGCTGTTAAGAACTACCATCATGGAGTTAGAGTACATTTTTCCGAGGAGGACTCCAGGAGTGAGGAAGAACGCTCCAGTGTGACTCGGAACTCCGTTGAACAGGGCTAAATTCACGACTGCGATAATAGCTAATTGCGGTTGTAAGGCCATAATAGAATTAATTTAGCAGGGCGCAGATGGAACTCACCTGTCAATGAGCCGGTTCCTACCATTAAACGAAGTATACGGACTATGACCGCTTGGGTGGAAGGGAATGTTGATTCTCTTTTTGAAAGCTGCGGCAAATAGTTATGGTATGTTCGAGGGAAAAAATTAAGTGAACCGCATTACTTGAATTGACATACAAACCGCAATGGTGACATCGCATGCTGCACTCACTCCCCCCCATACCTTTACTGTAGTCAACTGGACATTCAAGAAAAAAATAAAGGATTTGGACATACGCCTTGCGTAATCTTCACGGTAGGAAAATCTAATTTCAGCAAGTTTCCAACTTGAGCGGACAATATTCCAGTTGCAATGGATGAACCACATTGGACAACCGCAAGCTGTCGATGTAAGGTCTTTGTTTAAATATGCAGAGAAGTAGCTAGAGATTGCATGACTGACTATTGCAATGAGCAGAGACGGAATTCTTGAATCGGAAAGAAAGCGTATCCGATATGCGTAGAAGAACTGCACCAAGCAAGCCGCTGAACGGAAATACATGGGATTGTTAAATTCATTTCACAACAGAGATATTGGTGCCGCAACGAGGACGTACCAACGCCTCCAATAACAGGCATCGTGAGCCATATGAAATATTCATCCGTCAACGCATTCCAGCTCCCAAAATTCTCCGCATACGCCCGGAAAGCGTCGTGTGCTACGATAATGGACTGAACCGTTTCCAGTAGATAGACTGCATACACAAGAATTTTCACGTATAGTAGATCATTCGGAAATGCCAAGTAATATACGACTGGAAGGATTTTTGTGAGCGGGATACGCTAAAATGAGATGACAATACGTACACACTTGAACCGAAAGGACGCCATAGAGGGCCCAGCTCATGAGGTAACCTACAAGCTATCGAATAAATCAGCACGCTTCGCATATGGAACATTAATAGCTATTTACGAGAGGACCCGCCCTTGAGATGAGCAAAAGTCAATAAAATGGGTTATATGAGGAGCAGAAAACCCTTACAGAGTCACGGCGTTGGGAGGAATGGTATCCATCTGGAGGATTCTCATACGGTAGTTTGGGAATGCACTGGCTGATGAGCAAGGATAGAAAGGGGGTTTATATCCACACTGAAGAATATTGATATACCATCAAAGTCTCATAAAAATACCTTCATACGAATGGGTATGGACGAACTCTTTCCCGGAGTGGGCGGATGCCGTGTCGACAGCCTAGCACTCAGTGATGAACACCTGCTCAGCAGGTTAAAATTAGAGGACAAATGTCAGAGCGAGCTGTAGTTGTTCATTGATAGGAAGTCTTTTTCCATCTTATTCCTGCTTTCCAATAGGAATGATACCAAAACATGCGTTATGAATACAATACACCTTCTCATAACGCATAGCATTGGTTTACCTATGTTATGAGAATTATGCATTATCAGCACGCATTTTGACTGACAGAAGACCTTTATATCTCCCAAAATCCCATGCATTATGAGAAGATGTACTGTACATATTTTCCTATCCATTGAATCGTCAATGAACTAAGACCAAGAGATTCTATTATGTGAAATCATATTAGAAATGGATTAATATGTCAACGGATAAATACAGATAATGTGTTTTTCAAAAGCATGATGCTTCACAAATGCTTCAAACCAACCATTTCATCGGGTTCCCAAAGATCCTGATGGGAATGATTGTAAATATTGAGAATTTTCACAGGATTCGCAGCATGTTCTGTCTAACTCGCCCCAATATGGGAAAGCAAGCAGAGAAACTAAACAAAATCCTGAACCTTGATTTTTTTGCTGCTTCCAAGTTCTCGTTGGCGGTTACTTAATGTACACTCATAGATGCGAACAAATTCAATTACTTGAATTTTTTGTTGAATGCAAGTTCCCAGATAACAATGTGATTGTTTTCTGGACATTGACTACCAAAAATATGTAGTGTTAACCTAAAAATGCGGTCTCACGGGTTGCTATGTCTGGAAAGGATGCTCAAATAAGTATAGCGATGGCAGGCGCAAAAAGAAGAACCATGTACATCGGAGATCAGATGTACATAGGACGGTAACGCTAACGTGATGCTATCTGATCTCGCCATCTGTTTGAACAAAGAACTGGAAAAAAAAAAAAACTTTGTTGGAGGAAATTCAACTCCGTCAGAATTCAAAGCTCAGAGAATGCTTCAAGGACTTACATAATACACGATTTTTTTAATGGATGAAGGGGAATCTACATACCTACTTTAAGGCCTGCAGCATGACTCGGAGAACTATAAAAATAGGAATGTAATTATTTAATGTGAATTCACACCAACGATACACGGTGTGAAATACAACTGGTCCTCAGAGCTACTCATCAGGGGCAAAGTGATCATACGCCACAATCCCTAAGGATAGCTGAGGGGCACCGCCACTGCAAAGCTCCCGAAAGTTTGAATGCAGAATGCAACAAAGCTACTAATATCAGTCGAGTTTGTTAGAAATCCATAAGAAGTGGGGAACCATATGGTATGCGCTGATAGGTAGCAATGAGTCTTTTGATACATAGCGCAACTCACCGATTTCACCGGCGGAGAGACTGTGTTTACATCTACCGATCAATATACTAAATCCACGACTTATTTCTTTATCTATTTTTCACTCGCTGCTGCTACACGAACATTAACAGGTTGCAGTCGCCGTTGCCGTCGTTTTTGTGGCAGAAATTAACACATCTACAAGATCCCAGTCCATGCGCCATTTCACACGCATGGCGCCCTCGCTACCCGCCTTATGCAGCTCAGGGAAAATGAATACCAGCATAGTGGTAGTACTCCTTCATAGTAGTCATCGAAGCAGATACAAAAGATCTCCTGATGCTTCAGCTTTTCTGATCATCATCGGAAACGGAGAGAGGGAGGAGCGGGAGAGTCCTGTTTCTCCACGTCAGTGATTCTAAGTATACTCACTGCATAAGCAATCTGCGTCACTTCTTCGCTTCCTGGAGGAAACATACATGCATTGTATAGCCAGCTTCTTAAATAACTCTACGATGCACATCAATCTATCCAGTGACTGTCAAAAAACTTACTCCATGGTCATCTTATAACTCTTATCATGACAACTTTGCTTGTTGAGAGAACAAGCTCCTTACTCCTGTTGTATGGAGGCTTTCGGCAACGTCGAAGGCATGTTCAATGTCAACAATCGGAGTGTTGAAATAACGCCGGTGAGACGGCTAAGGCTGCTATTTAGGTGACAAACGAGTGAAGATGCACGAGTAAAATACGCAGGCATATATGTAAAATATGTAGTTGTTGTATACAGAATACAGAGTACCAATGAAGAATAATACGGAAAATAGTGTCCATCCACATACCGATACTACTTGTAATGGTCTAACGTTAGCCGGACTTCTGGTGGAGTAGGCATCGAGCTCGTATTTCCAACACGAAGCTCTGCTATCGCAGTATTTTCAGCACTGGCATGATGTCCTGCTAACGTCCAAAATCAATACGTGCCGAAGCGATTAGGACGGCTTGACTTTGACCTGTAGCTTGAAATGTCTCAATGACTAGGGTATTCTTGGTGAAGTTACGCCGCCTTCCGACACACACAGTACGAGTTTGATTGATGTTCTATGAACCTCGTGGACGTGGAACTGAGATGTTATATATGGTGGATATATAAAAAATATGCAAATTATATTTTTCGTCAATTTGCATGGACTCGTATGTGACTACAGTTAATGATTTAAAATTATATAGACAGGGAAGCCTCAGCTTTGTTAAATCCACTATAGCCAAGAGATGCGTGCCTGTCACTCTAAGATGTATACTTTGTTCAATCAAATATGATGCTACTACTCCCAATATGTTAACGAAGGCTATTGTAATTTTACCAACATGGTGATTGCGTAACCCGAAGTTTGATTATTTAATCAAGCACATACTTCAAAATTTCTAGACAAACGGGAGATCATACACTGCGAAATTGGGAGGTTCATCTTATTATTGTTTCCCTGGACATCATAGACTCTTCACTAGGCTCGAATCAATTCTCTTTAGGCATAATAGGAAGAGAGAGATTAAGGTCAGTGGTGCATCACAAAATTCTATCACACCGATGTCCATCAAGTCAAAAGTTCCCGTCATTAAGCGGAGTGTGTTCTGAAGATGTCACTCCTGCGGAAATAAGTATTCGTGTTACGGAGGGGTACAAATCGTAGAGTGTGAACTCGTAGAACATGAACAAGATGGGCCTCCAATCGACAGGCTGTTGTTTAAATGCCCCCAGACTACTTATTTAATTGGTAATCAAAATATGCTCACAGCTGCGAGACCGGGAATTAAGGCTGATGAAGTAGTTCTTTATTAACACTAGAGTATTCATGTAGATTTTGTGTTCTGTCATAAACCTTCTCTCGAGGCTAGCAGCCCTGTCCTGAACAAAAGCTCAAAAACCAGCTATGGGCTCTTGGCACAGGGGTAGCGCGCACGCTTCGCATTCTATGGCGCTGGAATGTATGCGTGAGGTCGTGGGTTCAATTCCCACAGTGTCCATTTTTGCCACCTGTAAGTATGCGTTCGTTCGAGAGAATATCTTATACAGTAGGAAACAAACATTTTTTGCTCCTACTTTTCGTAGTTCTATAAATAGATTTGACTAAATGCTCACAAGCTGTACTACCTTCTTCTCCAGTCAGCAACGGAGGAAGATATTCATGCACTGAAGAGTTAATGTGGAGTTTAGGATCCTACTCTCCGCAGATTTTAATCGGCCATATTCATGTAAATATGTTTTACAATCCCAAGGTAGGATTTTGAACGCAAATGAGTTGGGGAGCCGGACCGTCGCCTGCTCTGCATCCAGGCAGGCAGATGATGAAGCATTATTGAAATCACACAATTATTTACACTGCCATTTATTCAGCAGTACATAAGATTTTTTGTGCCGCCAATACTAAAAGACAATCATCTTGCCTGAAGGTCCCACTCAGAGGCGTAGTGGGCTCTTGGCACAGGGGTAGCGCGCACGCTTCGCATACCATTACACTGCGTGAGGTCGTGGGTTCAATTCCCACAGTGTCCATTTTCGTGATAGCTATAACGTAAGATTTTTGCGTGGCCTTTTTTTTGAGTGGAGAGGTTGTGCAGTAGAACATTCAGTCAAGGGCGCGTTTCACATACATACCGTCAGCAGTTCATGATCAGTCGTTGCTCGTGTACATTGCGTTTACCTTTTTCTGGGCCTCGAGTTATAGGCATGGAGTGCAGTGAGCAGTGGAATATGAAAACGTAACTTTAAGTAATACTTAGAAGTTCATAGTAACGACGGATTCAAAATGGATGTATGACGGTGTTTGAATAATTAAAACGAGTCGGCGTGGATGCTGCCTGGAAGTAATTCCTGAACTTGCATGCAAGGAACTCAATTGCTAGCACCGGGACGCCTTTGCTTTCCTCTCCTGGATTTTAATACTAAGTACTCGCTGATATATCGCGATGGGCCTTGACACCCAGATAGATTGAAATGGATCAGTATTGGGCGCCGAGACGTTCAGCGACCCTAGGATGCAAATATGGATAGAGATATGTGATTAGATGGATTTGTACATATAATTTACATTCAAAATGAAGACGCTAGACGCAGAGTACTGGTTCTAGGAAAGACTCGTAAAGATGGATAGAGAGATATATGATTAAATGTGTATCCAACTCAGCTTGAAAGGTTGCGAGGGTGTATGAAGTTGAGCCGACAAGTAGCAAACCGGTCAGTATTTACTTCCAAGCTGGGTCAACTTCCGAGTAAGCAATGACACAACCAATGGTAAAGCACCGGAAGCAGAACATAGATCCGGGAAAACAAACGTCACTCCACTAGGATAAGCTCGTCGTTGATGCCATCGATGACGTCCTCGTCGATACTTTCCTGAGTCGCGCACCAGTCCATGACCATCGGTACAGGAGCTCTGGCCAGCCAGGGCCGGTACCAGCGTATCGATTCGGCACCGGATACGTCCATCCGACACTGACCATTGGCAGCGAAGGTTCTGGAAGCTTCACCCACCTACATAGCCCAGGATACGTGGAGGCTTCTCCGGTGGCAGGGCGAATCTGGCGCATCCACCGGGAGCTACACATCCGGACGCTTCTCCGGGGGAGGGCAAGCTGCGGCGTCCACTGGTGCTATCAACGAGAAGAAAGCCCCAAATAGCTGCGTTGGCTCAGGAGGCAGTGGGGGTAGAGTCGTGGCGCCGGTACGAGTAGTGGTAGTGTCAAGCTCGGTACGAGTAGTGGTAGCGTCTAATATGGAATTCGTGTAGTCTGGAGTGGAACTGCTTGAGAGTCAGTGTTAGGGGTGGTGCTGGCGATAAGATACCAACCGAAGCTCGACTCCTAATTACTTGTTTATAAATAGCTGTGGGGAAGAGCTGAAGAGGAAGAGAAGCCAGGCTGGAAAAGGCTTGTTGCTTGATTGGGGGTGTCGAGAGCCTGGAGGTATGTTGATCGGCCTTTGGGGATGATTGACAGGAAAAGAGGGACTTGGCGACGCCCGAGGATGATGTGCGTCGAAACAAAAAAAAATCAAGAATAACATAAGAGGGGAGGAGAGAGCAACGGCAGCCGACACTAGCGACCGCCCGTGGAACACATCGGCTTTGGGCGCTTGGGTACGAGGAGATATCACGGATGCCGCCAGCAGCGGGGGCGGGTTTGACAGGCCGTAGCTCGGGCGCCTGGAGGAAAAATAAAGAACACCAGAAAGCAGGTTACAGCAAACATAGCACTTGTGACCTGGGCAACGGGCAGCGGGCCTTTACTAGATGGATGGATGTGGCGATTATCATAGATCAAGGGTGGGAGGCGTAGGCGTGGGGGGTGACATGTGGGTGAGGTGAGGCGAGGGTGGGGGGGATATGGCCGCGAGACCCCGACTTCGCACGACGATAGCTTGGAGGGGGACAGAGCTCGCTGTTGTTACCAGTGTCCACGACGACTAGCAGCGAGCGCTGTAACTATAAGTAGATGAAAATCATGTCAGCACCCTCGGAAGGACTGCGGATAGCTCACGCCGAGGGGCCACGCAAGCCAGCGCAGTGATCGCCGAGGGGAGGCAAGGTGGCTCCTTCCAGCCCGTTGTTGTGGCGTCAAGGGTGCTTACGTGATTCTCTTATGCAAGCCGGGGTTGGCTGACTTTTGTGCTGCTTGCTCGCTCGCCTGCGCCCAGTAACTCTGATTCAACACCAACCACCATCTGCCTCGCCATTCTTCGCCGCACTATCCATCCATCCCAGTAGTCGTTGTATCCTATCCGAGCCGCTATGCTCGTCGACAATCCCCTCCTCCAACAGTCTTCCTTCTACTCGCCCCCGACTACCTCTAGTATGGGGGGCGCAACAGCAGGGGGGTACAGCACGGACTTCAGCACAGATCTGAATGATATATTCCACACTGACCTCTTCGCCTCTTCCTCCTCCCTACCCTCCTCCGCCTCAAACCCCTCGCCCCCCTCCGCATCCTCGCGCGCCTCGTCCCCTTCCTCACCATATCATGCCCTCCTCACTACCCCGCCCCAAGGCGCCCTCCCCGTGTCCTTCCCCGACGTACACGAGGCAGGGACAAATCCCTTCTTCTCATCTTTATTTGACGAGGAGATGAAGGTCCTCGACCCACTCACCACCAACCCGTACGACTTCCTCTCTGCCACTGGCGCGGGGTATTCAGGGATGGATTTCAGCAATATTGGCATGGGCATGAGCGGGATGGACTTCATGTCCGGCTTGGGCGGAATGGAGTTTGGTGCTCAGCAGACGCAGGCGATGCAGGCCCCGCCGCCGGAGGACGCAGTGGGCATTGATCCTGCGCTGGTTGGGACGCCTGCTATGACGGAGGACAACGACTCCTCTCTCTCCTCCCCCGAGGACGACGACTCCCCTCAAGTAGAAGAGCCAAAGAAACGCTCGTCCTCAAAGGCCAAGTCCCCCGTTGACGACAAGTCCCAGCAGCAGGAGAAACTCACCCTCACCATCGCACCCGTCAAAGTCGGTGGGCACGGCAAAGCGCGCAAGGGGACAGTACAGAGCGGGGGGATAGTGAAGAAGGTCTCGGCCTCCTCCACGCCCATCTCGCTGTCGGTGCAAGGCCCAACATCGCAGAATAAGGAGAACGCCTCGGTTCTCCCCTCATCCTCCGCTTCCGCCTCAACATCCACAACTACGTCAAAGAAACCGACAACGAAGAAGTCCCCTGCGGCGGCAGCGGCGGATGACGACGAAGACGATGATGATGATCTCCCGCATGACTGGCGCCCCTCGCCCGAGGTCTTTGCAAAGATGACGAGCAAGGAGAAGCGGCAATTGCGGAATAAGATCAGTGCAAGGAATTTCAGGGTGCGGAGGAAAGGTTAGTGCGGTTCTGAGTGTTTTCGTGTTTCTGCGAATGTTGCTTTTCTTTTTTCTTTTCTTTTCGTTTTGAGGGTTTCGCCTTTTTTTTCGTTTCTTTTTTTGGAGAGATTTCATACCTTTCGTTCGTTTTCGGAGCTTATTTCGTGCTTTTCGTATTCTGTCTCCTCGAGAGCCTTCTTTTTTCACCCCTCGGTACTTCTTCTCAGGAGACAGTCCTGTTATCATTACGTTGGGTCTTTTCGTTCGATAGTGGCCCTTCACCAGCACCATCTTCTCTCAGTAGCTTTCTTTCTTTTAAGGTGTCGCTTTCTTCGCGAGGACGCTGTGTTATCTTCGATGGCCTATCTCTCCTTCTGCGAGATGCGCCTTTCTTTCCAGAGATGCTGTTTTCTCTTCAATGGCTTGTCTCTCTTTCTGGGGGATGTACTTTTTCTTTCGAATGACACTGCTTTCTGCCTAGCATCTTTACTTTTCTTCCTTCGAGAGATGCTAGCTTCTTTTCGACAGCTGTCAACAGCTGATCCCGAGGCGGATATTCCAGTCGTTCATCGCGAGAGCCCGAGGTGTTTTGCAGTCTACTCGACAGCTTCCATAGTTACAAGGGAGTCACTTTCGCATGTTTCGTTGCTATATTGCTTGCTTTTCGATTTTCTTGCTTCCTTTCCCTTGCAATTTGTTTCTTTCCTACTCGGCAGTGTGCTTTGATAGGTGTGGATTATGCAGACGCCAAGCGTGGTAGATTGCGGAGGTACCATGGACAGAGCCTGGGCACGGGCAATACATTGTATCTGCTCTCATCAGAACGGCGTTAGCAGGGAGATACGTATCTCATGCCGCCGCATTCCTTTTCAATTCCTTTCCATTTGTCCCTTCTTTCTGTCTTCACTGTTCTTCCCACCATTGTTCAACCCTTGCTAACATTACCTTTCTCAACAGAATACATCTCAACCCTCGAAGGCGACATTGCCGAGCGCGACCGCCTTCTCTCTGCCATCCGCTCCGAGCTCGGCTCTACCCAGTCCGAGAACCTTGCCCTGCGCCAGGAAATCAGTGCGCTGAAGAAGACCCTCCTCGAGGGCCGCGGCGCAGGCGTGTCCCTTCCCCCGCCCGCGCCTCTCCCCGAGACGAGCGCCGCGGAGGTCGTGCGTGCACGTGAGGCCGCGGCGGCGTCCAAGACTGCCGGGCTCATGGCGCCCAACACGCAGAAAGATCTCCCGACGAGCCCGCGGCTAGGCTCAGTGGCGAGCGCATTTTGGGGCGGTAGAATTGGGGGTGGGATTGGCGGGGGCATTACCCCGGTGCATACGACGCTGGTGCCGGAGTTGGTGTTGGGGAGGAGAGGGCTGCAGGAGAATATCAACCCCGCGCTCAATGCGAACACAAATGTGAATGCACAGGTGAACTTGGGTGGTGCGGGGCAGCAGGGACAGGGCAAAGTGGGCTTCGATGGGTTTGCGGATTTGAATCCGTTCACGATGAAGACGCTCGATGCGTATGTTCTCTTTCCTTCCTCTCGTTTTGCTCTAACAGCTCACGCGCGCGATTCTAGGTACCGCATGCATCTCTGGGGCAAGATGGCCGCCCAGCACCATGCGCACCAGCATCAACAGCAACAGCAACCGCATCATCAACAATCGCGGTCGCCCTCACCCCCTGCCAGCGGCCTCGCGCAGAACCTGCGCCCGTTGTTCTTCTCCCAAAGTGCGAAGCCCAACCTCCCCACGCCCTCATCTGGGCCGTATGGGAACACGCTCTCCGCCCTCCTATCGGGCAAGCACACGTCCGTCTCGCCCTCAGCGGCAAGCGCATACCCGAGCCCCCCGAGTTCGCCCAATCTCAGCGGCAAGCCCTCGCAGGCGCAGCAGGCCCGCGATCAGCAACAACGCGATGCACGGGAGCAGCAGCAGGCCGCGCTCCTCGCCGCGATGGCGTCACAGACACTCTTCCGCAAGCTCGGGTCGGCGTTCTGGGATGCGTTCTCTGGCTCGTCGTCCTCGTCTAAGGAGACAAGTTCGAAGAACTGGGACGCGGACAAGGTGCGCAAGGTCCTGGAGGGCAAGGCCGTCGTGCGCGTGGTGGATGTGGAGGCGGAGCAACGGCCGGTAACGAGGCCGGTGGGGATTCAGCAGCAGCCGCTGTTGAGGACACCGCCGACAAGTCCTCTTTTACGCCCCCAGAGCGGGAGTGCAAGAGAGAGTGGGGCCGGAGAGAGGGAGCGATGCTCGAGCTCGATGTTGGTGTGTGATATTTTGGAGGAGAGCATGCGCAGCTTGACCCTAGGGAAGAAGATGTGAGGGGTTGTGTTGATTGGTAAGTTGGTTAGTTGTCATTGCGTGCGGAGCCGGGGCTAATAGATGTCGAATGTTTTTGACAGAGAACTTGAAGAAGCAGACGACGATGAGAAAGAAGAAGAAGACGACAAAGAAGAAGAAGCACGAACGAAAGCTATCTACGATTAACTTTTTTAATTACTTCCTTTCCCTTCCTTCCCATCCCATTCCGTTCCGTTTTTCTGTTGTTGTTCCACTCTTGTTCGCTGTCGATGTACATACACCCATGCCATCCACCCCCGTCTCCGTCCTTAGATCTCTTCGCACTATGTTTGTCGTACATACTGCTGCCATCATTCCTTTTTTTCTACTCTTACTCCTCCTTGGAGGCCACCTCCGTTCCTTCGATTTCCTTTAGCCTCTCTTCCGCCTCCGGCGCTCTGGGATATCTGGATCCGATCTGGTGTGATCTACCCGCCCGTCACCCGGGTGCTGGGCTGTCGACGCGCGTGGGCACTTTGTCCGTGTAGGCGGCGGGCGCGACACTGGCGCGAGCTTGCTGTGTCGAGTCTCTTCTGCTGTCATCTTATCACCACCACCACACCATCAGCCATTATGATCATCGAAACACCGCTTGGTCGCCGTCCTCGATAGTTCTACTCTATTCTATGGACTGCCCCTGGACCTCGTCTCATCCATCCATCAACTTAACTTCGCCCCTTCCTACCTTCCTGCGTTACATCATCCATGATCATCTTCATCATCGCCATCCCAGCTCACTGCTCTCTCTACCTACATACTATAATAGGCCTAGCTTCCCGGCCGCTACGATGCATAGCGTAGGCACTTTTCTGAAATACTGCCAGTCAGCGCTCCTGCGCCGATCTTTTTGCGACTCGTCTCAAACTCTGAAATACGTACTATATATTTATCTACCTCTCGTTACCCTTTTCCTACCTAGCTAGCTACAAGCCTATCGATTGATTTTTTCGAATAAAAATTATGATACTTTGCTGAACCATTTGTGGCAACTATAATATTTTGAAGTTCAACACAAGTGAGGTATGTATGGTATGTACAGTAGATATGCTCATAATGCATGGATTTTTGGAGGGTATCAAATGAGCAGTACTCTGCTAAAATGCATGTTCATAATGAGTATTTCTCGTAATGCATAGTATACAGGGTGCTCCTGACATTATGCATTATGAGCATATCAACTGTACTATGTACACTGGCCCCAAATGGATAGATACGAATTCACCGGCGGTGTCGAAGTGTTGTCATTTCCAGGCACCGGGTGCAGTTTGCACGATTGGCTAGCCTTCCTGATAAGGCAAAACAACTCTGAAAACAACGAACAACGTGCCTTGGTACCTTGGCCAAGTTCAGGTTCACCTGCACCTGTTTTAAATGCCTCTTCTGATCAGGTCCGGTTTTATGTGTAGGCGTTGCGTTGCCTGCGCGATGGAACCTGGCGCGATGTCAGTGGCTCCGGTCGTGCGGCGGTGGTTCGCGACCCAGCCGACTCGCTTTTCACTGAGGAAATGATTTAAGTGGTCGAAAGACCGGAGCGCAACTCGACGCGCCTCGCTGCAGCCTTGAGGCTCCAGGGCCCCGCTCCGCTCCTGCTATCCGGGCGTTCCCATAATCCATATCGGCGGGCGAACTGTATCCATTGGTGAGGCAATGTTGAACC